>CAUYTI010101087.1:0-19288 GCA_963575145.1 Galago senegalensis
CTGAGAAAATGACATGAAGGCTGTGTTGACCAGTTTGATGGAAGTAGTTCAGAATGCATGTGAAAACCCCACACTGTACCCCAGAAGTGCATTAATGTACATAGTTAACATTCAATTAAAAAATAAATAAATAAATAAAAAGAAGATAAAATGCATCCCCCATATTCAAGGAGCTTAAATTTAGTGCCAGATGTTGGTATCAACAAAAGATGCTCCAAGAGTTAGAAAAAAAAAAAAAAAAGACAGACATCATTTGAACCCAAAGAAGTTTTGTTTTCTATTCTCCTTCTTCCCAAAATCTGTAATTGTGGATGCAAGCATGATTCAGATACTAAGAGACAGATAGCCTTAATATGCAGTTAAGTTGATTTCAAAATAACTCTGTTCTGGGCCCTCCTTTTCCTTCTTCCAAATAAATGCCATTTTTCTTGGTTCAGAGGAGATCACAGATTTCAAGCCGTGAATGTAATCTCTCAAGGGGTTGTCGCTGTTTCTACAGTGTGGTTCACACAATAATAGCACTGGCAATTTCATCGCTCACCGCAGTTAATATATTTCAGTATGATCAAACCATAGTTTACAGGAAATTGCTAAACTATTGATGTCATGGATGAGGAAATCAGTACATGAGATAGCCAAGTCCCAGAAACCTGAGAAAATGAGAAGTTGAGGGAACAGAGCTTGTTTAGTTGTTGAGATAGCATTAACAGTATGAGTGCCGTGGCTAAGACTTCAGATTGGAGGCAGTGTGGAACGGCAGACAAACAGCCTCAATAGTCAGGGAGAGGCATCCTTGAGTCTAGATGCCACTGGCAGAGTAAGGTGAGTACTTTCCTGGAGAAACATGAACTATCATGGGCCAAGAGCAATTTAAGAGTTCAGGAGTTTTTTTAGGGTTGTGAAGGCAAAAGCATTTGCATCAATCTGCTCAAACTGTTTGTAACAAAATGCCACAGATAACCAGACTTAAACAATAGAAACGTATTTTCTTATAGTTCCAGAGGGTGAAAAGTCCAAGATCAAGGTCCGGTAGAATTTGGTTTCTGGGGAGGGCTCTCTCCCTAACTTGCAGACAGCTGCCTGCTTGCAATGTCTTCACATGAATCATTCCCCCTCTCTCTCCCTCTCCTTACAATGCCACCCATCCTATCAGATTAGAGCAATGTTTTTCAACATTTTTATCTCATAGTACACTTTAATCTATAGTTAAACTTTGGAGGCACACTTAAATTATGTTGATCAATAACAAGGGTAAAATAAAGAACACACTGTACTTTGAATTTCTTTCAAAAATAATATAATTAATTTGATCTGTAAAATTCTTCTCTGCACACCTACACTCTTCTCATGGCACACAGTGTGCCATGACACACCAGTTGAAAAATCACTGGATTAGAGCCTAATACTTATGCCTTCATTAACCCTAGTTTACTTCCTAAAAGCCCTAATTACTGCCTAAAAGCCCTATCTCCAAATCCAATTGCATTGGTGTTAAGGCTTCAACATTTGAATTTGGAGGGGTAGGAACACAATTTAGTCCATAGCAATGTTCAAAGATAAAGAAGTCTAAACTCTTTTTCAGTGGAAGAAGCTAAAGCTACTTTTTCTTATGCCCCCTTTTCATAAGAACCAAGGGCTGAAAATAATACAAGTGCCACCTGCTCCATGTTCTAAAATAAGGATGTAAACTTTGTAAGTTGGTTGTGTTGAAAGACCAGAAATTATGCTAACATAGTGTGGTTCCCTCTAGCAAGCTATAGGTGATGTTGAAGAAATAAGACTTCAGAGTAAATGTTGGGAAGAGAAGGTACTGAGAAGAAAATATTGTCCCTGAGCTGTATCTCCCTCTCGAGGGAGAGTAATAGAAGACTTTCTCCCCAGTGAGATGCAACAAAAAGTTGGCAAGTGGCCCCAGAATTGTGGTGAATGTAAACACTGGTGCTTGACTTTCAAGAGAGTAAATCTAAAATTGAAGACTATAGCTAGATTTGATTGCAGCAAAGAGTAAAAAGGAAAAGTCCTAAAGAAAGATAGCTGGACTTTCCACCAAGGAGGACCACTCCACAGAGTGAAGTGACCTCAACAGAGTTAAGCCAGAAGTTTGGGAAGCTGCAGTTAGAGATCTCCAGTGCAGGATCTCTGAGCAGCTCCCCAAAGGACCCCATGAGGACAAGTGCCAGCAATTGTGTACCTGCTATGTAAAGAACTCCCTGGGGCCAGATTCTAGAGGACCAACCATGTGTGCTTTTTGCCCTTGGCTTCTTACTTCCCCATCTTGCTCCTCTGAAATTGAACCACCTATGAAGCAGCAACCAGCAGAATTAGGGAGGAGTAATTTCAGAAAGTACAGAGAGCCCTTTTTTTTTACTTATCATAAGGTGGCATGTAGGTAGTTGAGCACAGATGCATGAGTGAACCCAGCCACAATCAGCCTCAAATGCTGTATCTCCTAGCTAACTACAAAGCTCACACAAGAAGTGCTTACAAATATCTCTGAAAGTCATTTAGCTATGTGATACTAAGAATTTTGAAGGAAAAGTTAAACTTTAAGTAAGTTTACTGAATTTTATATGCAGGATGCAAATCATACTTGGAAATACAAAGGTTCCTAATATCTTGTTGACAAAACACTCAAGGATAGAGACAATGTTTATGAATTTGCAATCAGAGAGATCGAATTTCTAGGCCCAGTTCCTCTACTAACTTTTTTAGGATCTTGATGAAGTCTCTCTCTGAGCCTTACTTTTCTCAAAATTAATAAGGTGTTGGAGTCAATGAGCTCTATAGTTCTATGATTTTTTTAATTGTCTACCGGATCCTTCAACACCACACACACTGGCAAAGGCAGTTTATGTAAAATTATCTCAAGCCTGGAAACAATCCCTCAATTTAAAAGTTGAAGAATTAGGAAGCAAAAGAATGTCAGGGAATTTTCCCATGTCACACAGTGATGGAGGAGTAGTGCCGGAACAAGAATTCAGTTATTTGGAATCCAAGTCAGGAATATTTCAAAACACCATGCTTCCTTTTTCTAGACAGAACGACATGATTTCTCAAAGACTGTTACAGCTGTTGGTAAATAACGTCCACAGCTATTTCTAGGCCATCTTTATACTGTGATAGATTGCAAAACAGTCACAAATTTATCCCTTTTCTGTATCCAGGTCCCTCTGTTATATAACTTGGAGGGTCTCCCTTTCCCTTCTGATTCCAGGCTCAGCCAGGAAACTTGCCTTGGCCAATGGGACATTAACAAGTGTGACCCATGCAGAAAATTGATAAGCGCTTGTGTAGTGGGGCCTGTCTTCCTTCTGGCTATCCTTAGAACTCTAAGTTATCATGAGAATGGGCCCAGGATAGCCTGTGTGATAAAGAGGGACATGTCACCCAGTCATCTGTCATCCCACACAGGAGCCAGTCAACATCAGAAACAAAACAGCACAGCTGACTAGCAGCTGACTACAGATGCATAAGTGATCCTGGAGGGATCAGCAGAAGAACATCCAATCTGAGCCCTGCCCAAATTGCTGAACAACAGAATCACCCAAGTTAAATAAACAATTCTTGTTACAAGCTATTGAGTTTTGAATTTGTTTGTAACACAGGGAGGAAAAAGTGATATAACTCCCCCAAGCAAACTGATAAGTCTGCAAAAATCTGAAAGCTGCAACTAATTAGTGCAATGAAGAAGATAGAACTACTTTATAGAACCTAGCAGCCAACAGCAATGCACTCTGGATCCAGGTGATTAATTTGCAAATCTAAGCATGTCCTTGAGATTCTGATATTTCTCTGAAAATCTTCAAGGCCAATTTCACCCAAGCACTAGTTCACATCTTAAAATGTCCATGACTGCAGGCTTTACACTCTTAACTACACTCATATTTCAAGACTGAATTTGAATTCTAACAAGTCATCAGTGAGATATTATGAAGAAAAAAAATGAAGTACAGGATAATTCTTCTGAGAAGTTAGGATCATAATTGAGTATTTGAGTGGACAACTTACTTCTAAATGCATCTATATTGGTTTGACTGAGCCACTGAGAAATTACTTCTGATATATAGATCTGTGGGAATTATTTTGTATGTTCAATTGAAACTATCTAAAAAGGAATAAAAATTTCAAGAGCTGATTAACTTAGCTAATTTATAATCTCCCAATTTAGCAAAAATACTAAAGCAAAAGCGATTCTATAAATTACAATAACATGTTTATGCTGTTTTTTGATCTTGTGGATCTTATTTTTTTTCAGTTGAACTTTGAACATGTTCTAACATCTCTGCCTGTGAAGAGATGGACTGAGAAACAAGCAGAATATTAAACATCCCTCTATATGTTTCCCCAGGGAGCCTTCTGCTAATATTATACATTGCAACAACATTGCTTGAATGGTTTATTAATGGCAGCAAAACAGAGTGAATGCTACATATAATGGTAATAACAATAAAGGTTATTTATACTCTGCCTAACTGCCAGATAGCTTTAGAGGCCTTACAAAGATACACTTAAACCACTAGCAATACAAAATAAAAATGGGACAAACTGCCTTTGCATATAAGAAAGAATCGGAATAATATGTTCCAGTTCCAAGAAAACTGAACTATTCAGAGGGGCCTGAATTTATAACATTTAAATGCTCTTTTTTTGTTTCAGGGTTTAAAAATGTACCCTTGAGGATATTAAGCCACTACTTCAGGTGAAAAGAAAATTCTGACCTTAAAACAAATAATCAGTATGCCCAACCCAGTACATTTCCATTTCTCCATAAAGAACTTCTTCCTGAACATTAGCTCCTAAAAAAGTTAGAATAGGGGGAAAAAAGTAAAAGAGAAAAGATAGAAACATACAGATAGTGGAATAATAATGATTGTCTATTTTCTCCCTTGCAAACTTTATCCTGGAGGTTGCATATACCTAGATGATGACTTCTTGGCCTACCACTCATCTCAGAAGTCAAATATATATCAGTAAAGTGTCCATCTGATCAAATATCTTGTAGTAAAAATACATATTCACATGGAGTCTATATGGAAACACAAGCTTCATAATGCGTACCCAGATGAAAGGCAAATTCCCAGATTGGAATGCAGCTTTTCATTATACTTCAAGATACTAGCAGAGCCTGTGCCTAAGAATAATTCACATCCCTAATTTAAACCATCTCTATGCTCAAATACATTTTACTTTGGGGTCAGTTTTTATAAATTAATTCAAAATTTTTTATTGATATTCACTCTGCTATCTGCTAAAGAAAGTAGAATTGTCTGGTATCTGAGGTATCTTTTGTCTACTGAATAGAGGGACTGGTGAAGGAATGTAGGTTCAGATGAGCTGAGGCAGAGCTAAATCATTCAGAGTAAGAAAGATACAAGGATTAGGAACCCAAATTAGGAAGTGAAGAGATTAAAGGAAAGTTGTCATTTGAGGATCAGGGAGAGACTCGGAAAGAGAAGATTAAGGAGGATTTTGCAGTACAAAGCTACTGTTGTATAATGTATTTTCTCCCCTCTGTCTTCCCTCTATGTATACTCAAGAAAAATGACATTGCTCACCAATGCCTGATGGAGTCCATTTTCATCTTGAGAAATACTGAATCTTACTTAGAAGGCAGTGGACCTAGGTGTGGGGGTAATGTGAAAACAAAAACAAATGTGAAGGCAGACATCATAGGGGTTATATATGACACAGATACAAATCCTTATTCATTTATTTTTAAAAATTATTGAATATCTAAAGCCTTCCAGAAAATTTATAAGCAGGGTGTATTAGGAATCTTGGGGTTGCAAGTGATAGAAAATAATGATTCAGAAGACAAGAAGACTTTCTTTTTCCAAGTTTCTAAAAGTCAAACCTCAAGAAAGTCTCCCATTGGCCATAGTCATTTGTAAATCTCTGAACCAAGCACTATGTCTAGGAATGTGGAGTATTCTGACTGATCCAACATAAAATTGCCTCTAGAAATTAATTAAAATTAATAAAATGAAATGGGAGGAGGAGGAGCAAGATGGTGGGCTAGAGACATATCCTTGCCAGCTACTCATGGTAAGACAGGGAAAGTGGTCTTCAGCCATCTCTGACTAGGGGAATCTGCATAGAAATATCACTCTGGGGGCACAATAAAGCAGCAGGAGACTTCAGGAGCCAATGAGGAGGGCTAAGGAAAACAAATGCAAAAGGCAGGTGCTTGGTACAGGCAGAGGCCAGCCAGTTGCTGGTTCTCCCATGGAGGTCTGGGATGGGAAAGGATTGTCCTGTAGTATTTTGATTTTGGACTAGACTGCTTGCTGGAGCAGCATGTAGACTTGAACAGCATCCAGAAGCCAGGATTGAATGCTGGGTGGGGTGGTTCTCCCATCAGCTTAGCTGCTGGTGGGTCAATGTGATTATGGGAAGACCACTTGCAGAAGGAACAGTCCTTGGGGGTCCTAGTGTACTACCAGCTCTGGTGCTCCTACTGAGCTCTATAGGCCATCCTAGAGGTGAGCTGAGCAGCCCCCACTGCACACCCTGAGAGGGCTGCTTTGTTGTCAGGGGACACTCCCTGGTGGGCCTCCTGGGAAGCCTGGCAGGAGCTTTGGGAACCTAGTCTCATGGGAACTGAATGCTGATAAAGCCAGCAGGCCTGAATTGAGAGCAAAGAATTCAGGAAAACAAAATCCAATCTCCTTTGCAATTAGACAGTAGCTTCCAAATCCTATCATATATAGTAAATCCAGTGAGTGTTCTCCATTTCCTAACACCAACACAGCACTACCTGGTGTTCAAGCAATATACTGTAATATACAGAGTGTCCATAAGGTCATGTGCAATTTAAAATAGTGTGGAATTTTAAATTGTACATGAACTGTATGGACACCCAGTATATACACACACATATATGTATACACACATATATTTTTATACACATACATTATATATAGAGAGAGAGAGAGAGTTTTACTTTGTGTTTCTTTTTCCAATTTTTTTTGTTAGTTTTTTCTTTTCTTTTTTTTTTCTCTTTTGTTATTATTTTTTCTTTAGTAGGGATGGTTTGGGGGGGTTTATTTTTTCTCTTGTCAATAGCAAGAGTGCTTCCATTTTATTATGGGTTTTTAGCCCCTTTTCTTCTTTCTTTCTTATTCTCTTCTTTTTCTCTCTTTTGGTAGAGATTTTTATACTTTTCTCATCTTTTGAACATAAATTTCTCATACAACAGCTAAGATATCCCTTTTTTTCTTTATCTTATACAATTATGTTTTTAATTTGTTATCTTTTTTATTACTTTATTCCTTTTTTTCTCTTCTCTGAGAGTTTAGGGGTCATAGCATTAGTCTGGCAGAGGGTTCACAGCATTGGTCTGGTTGGGGGAGGGTCACAGCATTGATCTAGCTCAAGGAGGCCACAAGCTCATGGTCTTGAGTGTCCTTCTGGCTTTTGCCTTTGAAAAGAAGGAATTAGTAGGTCCCTACTGCAACATATTACTGATTTCACTCTATATTTTGCAGAGGTAGGTTATTGCTTTTGACCATAATTTAAAGGAAATGAGGTAATGAGAAGGAAAAACCAAGGGAAAAAAGTTAATAAGAAGAAAACACACATGAGCAGGAACCAACAGAACAATTCTGGAACATGAAAAACCAGAATAGAGCAACCCTTCCTCCTACCTCCTCATCCCCAGGGATCATGAGATAGATACTGCAGAGGATTTGATCTATAAATAATTAATGGAAATAACAGAAAGGGAATTTAAAATATGGATGGCAAAACAATAAAGGGAATTGTTGAGAAAATGGAAAAACAGAACCAAAAATGGACAAAAGATATGAAGAATTTAGAAAGGATGAGGCAGAGCTTAAAGGCTTAAAGGAGTCAATCAGGGGACTTAAAGATGCAGTAGAAAGTATCAATAACAGATTATACCATGGAGAAGGAAGAATCTCAGAGCTGGAGGTTAAAGCTCTTGAGCTAACCAAGGTAGTTAAAGAGGCAGAAAAGAAGAAAGAGAAAGCAAAATATTCACTCAGATAATAAAGGGACTTTACAGAGCATTCAAACATATGAATTATAAGTATTCCTTTAGGGGAAGAAGAATGTCCAAAGGCATGAAAACCCCACTGGAGTATATCATAAATGAAACTTACCAAGGATCATTAAAGATTCTGAAACACTCCTTTTAGAAGGATATCAAACTCTGGGTTATCTCAACATAAATAGAACCTCTCCAAGATACACTGTAATGAACCTACCCAAAGTGAAGATAAAAGAGAAAATTCTACAAGCAGCCAGGAGTAAATGCCAATTAACCTGCAGAGACAGATCCATCAGGGTGACAGCAGACTTGTCAGTAGAAACTTTCCAAGCCAGAAAAGAATGGTCAGCTACCTTTAACCATCTTAAATAAAACAATTTTCAGCCCAGAATTCTGTAACCTGCTAAACTAAGCTTCAAAATCGATGAAAAAATAAAATCTTTTACTGATATCCAAACCTTAGGCAAATTTGCCATAATAAGACAAGCTCTACCAAAAAAACATAGATATGTTCTATACTGAACATCACCATGAACCACCAACAAAGTAAACATACAGAAACTAAAGGACAAAACTTAGCTTCCACAATGGTAAAAGGATAAAACTAAGCAATGGACCTTCACAAAATAAGATGAAGAACTCCACCACAATTACCAGTTCTTTCCATAAATGTTAATGGCTTGAATTCACCACTGAAGAGGCACAGGCTGGGCAGTTGGATAAAAAAACACATAAGCTATACATATGATGTTGCCAGAAAACACACCTAACCTTAAAAGACAAAATAAGTCTCAGGGTGACAGGTTGGAAAACACTATTTCAGCCAAATGGAAATCAGAAGAAAGGACGGATTGCAATCTTATATTCAGATTCAAGTGAATTTAAAGCAACTAAAATAAAGAAAGACAAAGACGGTTACTTCTTACTGGCCAAGGGACCAATACATCAGGTGATTATTTCAATTCTAAATATTTATGCACCTAACTTAAATGCTCCCAGATATACAAAACAGACATGGATTGGGCTGAGCAATATCCTATGACACCATAATAGCAGAGAAAATTTTAATACTACTCTGGTTGAGCTGGACAGATCATCTAAACAGAAACTTAAAAAAGATACAAAGGACTTAAATGTAACCTTAGAAAAAAATGGGCTTAATAGACAAATGCATAACACACCATCCCAAAGCTAATTAATATACATTCTTCTGATCAGCCCATGGAACATACTCCAAAATAGATCACATCCTAGGTCATGAATAAAACCTCAACGAAATCAAAAGAATTAAAATTATACCTTGTATCTTCTTAGACCACAGGGCAATAAAAGTGGAACTCAACTCCAACAAAACTTTTCATCCACTCATAAAGGCATGGAAATTAAACAACTTTATGCTGAATAACAGCTGGATTAAGAAAAAAGTAAAGGAGGAAATTATTATATTCCTCAATCAATAACAATAAAGCTACAAGTTACCAAAACCTTTGAGGTACTGCAAAAGCAGTCCTAAGAGGAAAATTTATGACATTGGATGCCTACATCCAAAAAACAGCAAGAGAATACATCAACAGTCACAATCTAATAAATCATTTTAAGGAAATGTAAAAGGAAGGGCAATCAAATCCCAAACCTACCAGAAGAAAAAAAAATAACCAAAATTAAATCAGAGATAAATGAAATTAAAAACAAAAGAATCATTTGGAAAACCAATGAAATAAAAAGTAGGTTCTTGGAAAAGACAAATAAAATTGTAAACCATTGGTCAGAATTGACCAGAAACAGAAAATCTAATAACCTCAATAGAAATGAAAAGAGGGAAATACCAACAGATACCACTGAGATACAAGAGATTCTCTGAGACTACTACAAGAAACTCTACACACAGAAATTTGACAATGTGGAGGAAATGGACCAATACTTGAAATCACACCACCTACTTAGACTTAACCAGGAAAATCTCTTGAACCGACCAATATCAAGCACTGAGATTGAAGAAACAATATAAAATCTTCCAACACAATAAAAGCCCTGGACCAGTGGCTTCAGACCAGAATTCTATCAAACCTTCAAAGATGAGCTTGTAGAACCTATTCAAAATAAGGCAAAGAAGGAAATTTCCCTAACACATTCTATGAAGCAAACATTACCCTGATACCAAAACCAGGAAAGGACCCAACTAATTGAGCTAATTCACTAATTTCACTAATGAATATAGATGCAAAAATACTCAACAAAATCTTAGCCTATAAATTACAGCTACACATTTACACATTAAAGTGTGTGTGTGTGTGTGTGTGTGTATCTCACAATCAAGTAGGCTTCATCCCAGGGATGCAAGGCTGGTTTAACATATGCAAATCCATAAATGTAATTCACCATATTAATAGAAGTAAAAACAAAGACCATATGATCCTCTCAATAGATGCAGAAAATCATTTGATAAAATTCAACATCCTTTCCTAACAACAACACTTAAGAATATAGGTATAGGTAGCACATTTCTTGGAAGGCAGCTATGTTCACCACTATACCACCAACACACTTGGTAGCACATTTCTTAAAAAGATTAAAGCCATCTACGACAAACCCACAGCTAACATCATACTGAATGGAATAAAACTGAAAGCTTTTCCACTTAGAACAGGAACCAGACAAGGATGTCCTTTATCACCAATACTATTCAACATAGTGCTGGAAGTTCTAGCTAATGCAATCATGTAAGAGAAAGATATAAAGGGCATCCAAATGGGGCAGAGGACATCAAACACTTGCTCTTTGCCAATGATATGATTTTCTACTTAGAAAACTCTGCAGACTCAATCACAGGACTCCTAGAAGTGATCAAGAGGCTCAGTGCCTATAGCTTAGCAGCTAGGGCACCAGCTACATACACCAGGGCTGGCAGGTTCAAACACAACCCAGGCCTGCCAAACAACAATGACAACTACAACAACAACAAAAAACAATAGCCAGACATTGTGGCAGGCACCTGTAGTCCCAGCTACTAGGGAGGCTGAGGCAAGAGAATCACATGAGCCCAAGAGTTAGAGGTTGCTGTGACCTGTGACACCATAGAACTCTACAGAGGGTGACAAAGTGAGACTCTGTCTTAATTTAAAAAAAAATAGAAGTGATCAAGAAATACAGTAACATCTAGGGTATAAAATCAATTTCTACAAATCAGTAGCCTTTGTATATGTCAATAATAGCCAAGATGAGAAACTAATCAAAGATACAATTCCCTTCCCACTAGCTTCAAAGAAAATGAAATATCTAGGAATACACCTAACAAAAAAGGTGAAGGATCTCTACAAAGAGAATTATGAAACCCTAAGAAAAGAAATAGCAGAAGGCATCAACAAATGGAAGAATATACCATGCCCTTGGCTGGGAAAAATCAACTTGTTAAAATGTCTATATTATCCAAAGCAATCTACAGATTCAATGCAATCCCCATTAAAATACCAACATCATACTTTGAAGAAATGGAAAAGATAGTTCTTCATTTTGTACAGACCAGAAAAAACCCTGCATAACCAAGGCAATTTTTAGTAATAAAAACAATGCCAGAGGCATCACTCTACCAGACTTTAGGTTATATTACAAGTTCACAGTGATCAAAACAGCATGGTATTGGCACAAAAAAAGAAACACAGACATATAGAATGAAATAGAAAACCAAGAAATGAAACCAGTCTCTTATAGCCATCTGATATTTGATAAACCAAACAAAATATATACTGGGGGAAAGAACCCTTATTTCATTTGGTTAAATGTAAAAGACTAAAACTCAACCCACACCTTTCACTTCTTACAAAAATTAACTCAAGATGGATAAAAGATTTAAATCTAAGACATGAAATTATAAAAATCTTAGAAAAAAGTGTGGGAAAAACTCTTGAAGATGTTGGCGTGGGGAAATATTTTATGAAGAAGACTTGTGTGGCAATTGCAACAACAACAAAAATAAACAAATGAGATTTAATTAAGGATGAAACACTTCTGCACAGGTACGGACACAACAATCAAAGTAAACTGACAACCTTCAGAATGGGAAAAGATGTTTGCATGTTACAAATCTGACAAAGGCTTGATAACTAGGATCTATAGGGAACTCAAATTAATAAATAAAAAAAGAGCTAACAATCCTATTAGCAGGCAAGAGACATAAACAGAACTTTCTCTGAGAAAGACAGACAAATGGGTAACACACATATGAAAAAATGCTCATTGTCCCTAATCATCAGAGAAATGCAAATCAAAAACGACCTGCAATATCACCTAACTGTAGCAAGATTTGCCCACGTTACAAAGTCCCAAAGCTGCAGATTCTGGTGTGGATGTAGAGAGGGGAGAACACTTTTACACTGTTGGTGGGACTACAAAATAATACAACCTCTTTGGAAAGAAGTATGGAGAATCCTCACAGGTCTCCAATTAGACCTCCCATTTGAGCCCACAATCCCACTACTAGGCATCTACCTGGAAGAAAAAGAAATCATTTTATCATAAAGATTTGCTCTAGAATGTTTATTGTAGCTAAATTTATAACCAAGATGTGGAAACAGCCTAAATGTGCATCAACTCAGGAATGGATTAATAAGCTGTAGTATATGTATACCATGGAGTACTAGTCAGACATAAGAAAAGATGGAGACTTTACATCTTTTGTATTAACCTGGATGGAGATGAAACACATTCTTCTTAGTAAACTATCACAAGACTAGAAAAGCAAGTATCCAAAGTACTCAATTTTATTATGAAGCCAGTAGACAATCTAATGCACACCCACATGGGAGAAAAACTTAATTCTATTCAAGTTGTGGGGGTGGAGGGTGGGGAATAAGGGAGTCTGGAAAGAAGATGGGGATTGATGTGTTCCTACTTAAAAGGCACAAGGTAGGAGTGTGTGGCACACCTTTTGGGTATGAAGCACAACCACAAGAAGAATTCTACCTAAAAAATTCAAAAATTTTGACTTAGTTATCTGTCCCCTCACAATAACCTGAAATTTTTTAAAAAATTAATGCAATAAAAAATCAATCATTTATTTTTATAGCCTTTTTACTTGTTTGCATCTTCAACTATATTGTAAATGTCTTAATGAAAAAAATTAAATACTATTAGGCTTTGACCCCCTCAGCATCCAGCATAATATGAGCTATAAGGGGCACTGAATAAATGTTTGGTAAATGAATTAATGAGTTTTCCTCTCCCACAATTTCTCACTAGTTCAACAGCTAGTACATTGTACCCTCTCCTTAAGCAATACCTTCTTCCATTTTCCTGAGCATCATAGAAAATGAGCCTATAAGCAGTCAACTTTGTCATTCATCACATTTTCTCAGAAGGCTGAGCCACACTACAGCATTCTATGGTTCTCTGGCTTGAGGATGGCCTCCCATGGGACTGCTCAGCCTCCATAATTGAGTGAGGCAACTCCCCTAATTAATCCCTCAGAACCAAGGAAGTAAATGGTGTAATTCTCAGGCTGAGACCAAAGACCCTAGAGACCAGGAGGCCATTGTATGAGTCCCAGAGTCCAGAAGCAAAAGAACCTAGAGTTCTGATGTCAAAGGGCAGGAGGAGAAGAGCATCTGGCTCCACCTTTTGTTCTAGCCAGGCCTCCAGACAATATGATGGCGCCCACCCACACTTATAGAAGATCTCCTCCACCCAGTCCACTGACTCACACACCAACTGACTACGTTGTATGAAAATAAAATTATATAATGTTAATTTTGGGGTAAATTCATAATTTACTTGAGAAATTTAAGTACCTAAATTATTTAAAAATTATACTCACCTTGGAAACATTTGCAAATTTCAAGTTTATATCAGATACTTAAGAATTTACTGTGCAAATGTTTTGATTGTAGTTTTTTTTTATCGTGAGCGCAAATGTTTTGTTATTATAGTTTATGATACAACAGAACTAGATCAGTTTAATCTAATTGTCCCTATGCATCATTCCACAATTAACTAGAGGAATATTTCATTGAGGTTGCTGAAAGACAACACTGATTATGAAAACAGGGGAAGAAGACAAGTTGAAATGATATTGATACATGTTTAATCTAAGACATCTCCACATCAAAAGTTTATTGCTTTGAGTTGAATAGCTTATTAACTCAGATTTTTTGTATGTGTATTTATTTACAGAAAAATATAGTGGCTTAAATAGGAAAGGTGTGTTTCTTTCTTACAAAACAGTTTTGTTGGAAGATCCAGTGCTTGGGTGATAACCCACAATTATCAGGGGTCTCTCTTCTTTTATCTATTAGTATAATGTTATCGTCAACATCTTCCAGTCCAAGATGAGACTGCTCCAGAGGACATCATGCTCACATTCCAGCCAGCAGGAGGCAGAAACACTCCTCTGGGCCTGTTTGACCCTCTCATTTAAGGGCACAATATACATATTGCATCCATCACTGCTACTCTTATCACATTAGTCATAACATAGTTTCTGGCCACAGCTTGCCACAAAGGAGGCACCCCCAGAGGGATGTACTCTCTAGGCAGGTGGCCGTATATACACTCAGGTAGTGATCTATTATTATTATATATATTTTATTAGAAAGGGAGAACAGATATTGGGGGACAGCCATGGGCTCTACCAGGGTGTTTCTCTTCACTTCTTAAAGAAAGAATTCTGCTCTGCCTGTTCAATAAAAATCTAAATTTCCATAAAGTCTTTGAGTGTTTATAATCAATTCACTAAAATCTTTTTTAGCCAGTGTTCTCCAGAGACAGAACCAATAGAATATAGAGAGAGAGGAATTAGAAGGGATTAGTCAGGGGAATTGACTCACTCAATTATAGAGGTTGAGAAGTCCCAGGGTAGGCCATCTACAAGCCAGAGAACCAAGCAAGCCAGTGGCTCAGGCCAAGTTCAAAGGCTTCGAAATCTAGGAAGTAAATGATACAACTTTCACTCTGAGACCAAAGCTCAAGAGCCCAGTTTGCCACTAATGTGAGTCTAGGGCCCAAAAGCCAGAGAACCTGGAGTTCTGATATCCAAAGACAGGAGAAGAAGCGCATCCCAGATCCAGAAGAAAGAATAATTCACTTTCCTCAATTTTTTGTTCTATCCAGACTTTCAGCCAACAGAATGGTGCCTGCTCACATTGACTGCAGATCTCCCCCACCCAGTCTACTGACCTCCCTCCCTCCCACATTTTCTCCAGAAACACCCACACAAAAACACCAGGGGAGGCCCAATTATTCAAAATGAATGCCAAACTACTTAAGTTTCCCTTTCAGCAGAAAAGGGACAGGCTCAATGCCTAACTGAAGTACTGAGAATAAATAATGTGTGTGTTACCAGCTATCTGAGTATACCTTAATTCAGTCTAGTTAACTCTTGAAATCAAGTCTCACAAGTCCACCCCTTGTTAATGAAGGACTCATACACACCTCTTTAAACTATACCTTCTCCAAATAAAGACAATCACAAGTTCATTGTTCCATTCACCGTGATACAACTATCCTGCATACAACTAACCTAACCCCTTCCCCAAAAGAGGAGGTAAAGACTTTGGGTGATATTTACTCCTCTCCTAATGTCCCACAACTTAAATACTATGAGGTAAAGCTAATTATAAAGTTGATGCACTTTATGTTACATGAGAAAGGAAGAAGAGAAGAAGGAAAACAAAGATACACACACACAAATATATTCTTTCCAAAACAGAGGAAATACTCAGGCAATTATAGCCTGTGTATCTATAACTGATCAATTACAACCACCTCCTTCTGCTACCCATTGTGTGTCCCCTTTGCCTTCACCAACCACATCAGCTGGTCATGATTTTTAACCTGGTAGAGTGACCAAATCTTCACTCCTGAAGGCTCTGAGCCACGACTAGTCCTGCCAGGATGGTGTTGTTGCAATTTCCCACTGACCTTAGTCACAAGGCATGATTTCTAGGAGACTCTCTAGACATCTCCTTATTCCACACACTCTTCCTTACCTCCACTGTGCAGTTGAAGTCCATATCAGTCACCCCAGCCCACATCTTTGCTCCCCTCTCAGCCTGCTGACTCAGGCATAGGGAGACCAAAGGAGGCAGCCTTAACTTCCAACTCAATGAATCATTGTTGTGTTTCTTGGTGGAAGCATTTCTCCCTTTGGAACTAAGACCAAGCCGATAGAGCATAAAGTCACAAGAACAGGAAGCAAAAATTTTGCTAGTGGGTCACCAGGGTTATAGTGAGTGGTGTCACTCTCATTTCCCCTTGCACACTGAGGCCTGAATCCTGGCTAAGGGAGAAATAGCACCATATATTTGATGCTGATTGAGAACCTGTGCAATTTTTGAGAACCTTGCCTCAGCCCTGCAAAGTACTTTCACCTAACTGGGGCTGTAGCTATATCTTTGCAAGGCCATGCCGGCGTTCTACCAAGCTTGCTGCTTCAGGATAATGGGGGACATTCCTGCACTTCTTTGGCAGTAAGTAATAAATAATAGGCTGTATGCTCAGGTCCTCATGACACTAAATGAAAAAAATTAAATAGCAGTGCCCATAAGTTATCGTGAAGTAAGATGAGATGCTTTATTGGCATTACACAGGAAGTATCATGGTGGCACATGGGTTTTTATTTTTCAGCTTGAACTTGAAAGAGAGACTGACTCTGCCAAAAACAATGCTAAACAAATGCTCTTCCCAGAATCACATCACTGCTCTCAGAAAAACACTGATAATGGCAGAGAGAACAAACTACCAAAGAAAATCCAGAAACACAGGATCAGATGACAGAAACAGGGAAATACAGCCATCAATATGCCATTTCCTGGGGTTGACAAGTACAGTAGAGAGCACCAACTGTACAAATCATGGTTTAGGAGGAGTGAAACCTTCTGGAGAAGTAAATTTGTAATGATTTAGTATTTAAATACCTTATTTTCAGTATGTACATAAGAAAAGATTCTGAACTTAAAAATTTTCTTGATGCCAGAAGCAGGCATCTTAAAAGAGCAGTGGTGAAAGAATTCATAAGATTCTCACAGGGCTACTTTCTCTATAACAAAGTGCCAAAGCCTTGATGAAAAGTAATCCAGTGTGGCCTGGCCAATAGCTCTAATCACCAGGTGCCACTCCCTGCATATTCTTTGTAAATTGTTGTACATAAACGTATTTCATTATCTTTAGTTTTCTGATCACAGTGTTAGTTCAGTCTTTCTCAGGAAATTGTTTGGTCTTCCACATGAATCTACAAGGTAAAGAACTCCTTCTATCCAGAATTCCATTGTAGGAAATACTGCCGCAGGCACTCAAAACTAGATGTATGAGGATGTTTACACAATAGAAGTGAATATGATCATTAAAACGAAGAAAGCAAATATACAAAGTATGACAATTAAGTTCACAAGCTCATCCTAGAAAAAGTGCTACATTCCTCATTACTGACTACCACTATGGTCACCTTTGAAGTATGGGTGCTATGCACCAACTCCGGTGCCTCCGCCACCCTTCAAAGCAATTTTGGAACTCTTTTTCTCAAATGGCCTCAAAATGGCCTAATTACACTAGATGTACTAATTATCATCAAAATGTCTTCCTTTTAATATTTCCTTTATCTTTGAGTAAAGAAAAAAGTTAGTGGGGGCCAGATCAGGTGAGAAGGGGGTTTGCTCCAATATGGTAAAAACTCCCTCATGATGAAAGCTGGTGCATTGTCATGATGCAAGGAACATGAGTTGTTGTCCAATATTTTCAGTCAAGATTTTCCTGTTTCTCTATCTACATTTACTTAGTCTGCTATGCTTCTTGCAGTCAGCTGATCATTTTGACACATAGTTTGACAAATATATATATATATATATGTACATGTGTGTCTGTGTATAATTTATTTTGGTACATTGATCTTATGTCTGAAACTAATAAACTCACGTATTAGTTCTACTAGTTTTTTTAACATAGTTATTTTGTCTATGATTAAAAACATCTTTTACTAGTTCTTTCCAATTCAGTTATTTTATATTTCTTTTTCTTACCTAATTGCAATAGTAAAATCCCTAGTACAACAATGAACAGAGTTGACAAATGGATATCTTTGCTTTGTTCCTATCATAGAGTAAAAGCATTCAGTCTTTTACCATTATGTATGATTTTGTCTGTAAGTTTTTCACAGGTGCCTATCAGATAAAGAAAGATTTCTGGCTCGGTGTCTGTGGCTCAAGTGGCTAAGGCGCCAGCCACATACACCTAACATGGCAGGTTCAAATCCAGCCTGGGCCTGCCAAACAACAATTATGGCTGCAACAAAAAAATGGCTAGGCATTGTGGCGGGCACCTGTGGTCCCAGCTACTTGGGAGGCAGAGGCAGAAGAATCACTTGAGCCCAGGAGTTGGGCTGTGAGCTGTGAGAATCACTTGAGCCCAGGAGTTGCTGTGAGCTGTGATGCCATGGCACTCTACCCAGGGGGATAGCTTGAGGCTCTGTCTCAAAAAAAAAAAAGAAAAGAAAAGAAAGATTTCTTTTATTTCTAGTTTTCTGAGAGTTTTAAATCAATAATGGATATTGAATTTTATCTAATGCTTTTTATGCATCTATTGAGATGATCACATGGAGTGTTTTTTTTAGTCTGTTAAAATGATGAATTCCATTAATTTTATATTCAGCTTATATTGTTGAGGCAAACTCTACTTGATAATGATGTGTTATACAATACTATTGTATTTGGTCTATTAGTTTATTATATTGGAGACAGGATCTGACTCTATTACCCAAGCTAGATTACAGTGCCTATTCACAGTCATGATCATAGCTCACAACATCCTCAAATTTCTAGACTCAAGTAATCCTCCTGCTTCAGCTTCTCACATAGTTGGGACCAAAGACATGCACCACCTTGCCCAGCTAAGAATTTTTGCATCTACATTCTTGAGGAAAATTACCTACGGTTTCCTTTTGTTTATAATATCTTTGATTTTGATATCAAAGTAATGGTGGCCTCATATAATAAATTGGGAAATAGTTTCATTTCTATTTTCTGATAAGTTTATATATAATTGGCATTATTTATTTCTTAAATTTGGGGGAGAATTCAATAATAAATCCATCTGAGACTAAAGTATTCTTTGTCAGAAGATCTTTATTACAAATTCCATTTCTTCAACAGATATAAGGTTATTCAGGTATTCTATTTCATCTTAAGTGAACTTTGGAAACCTGTATCTTTAAAACAAGTTGTCAATTTCATCTAATTTGTTAATTTAATAGCAAAATTGTTCATAATATTATGTAGTTATTTGCAAAATATGTAA
>CAUYTI010101088.1:0-23282 GCA_963575145.1 Galago senegalensis
GAATTGGCAGGTGTAGGGGCTGGAAAGCTAATATGCCCTCTAAAATGGGGCGGGGAGAACAAATCCTGGTGACAAACAAAATTAAGCTCTTCCCTAGGGTGTGTGGGACCCAATAAAATATTTTTTTAAAGTTTCTGTCTATAAAAACAGTTTGCCAAGATGAAGGGGAAAGAAGTGGGGGAGGGGAGGGGAAAGGAGGAGGGAGAATGGGTGGAAGGAGGTTAATTGGTGGGACCACACCTATGGTGCATTTTACAAGGGTACATGTTAAATCTACTCAGTGTAGAATATAAATGTCTTCATACAATAACTAAGAAAATGCAGTGAAGGCTATGTTAACCAGTTTGATGAAAGTATTTCAATTTGTATATAAAACCAGCACATTGTACCCCATAATTGCATTAATGTACACAGCTATGATTTAATAAAAAAAGAAGACCTCTTCTTGCTATAATAAGAAGTAACTATGAAACAATGGTCAGAGGGCTTTTAAAGTAGAAGGGGCCACACCCCAAGAATGCAGGTGGCATCTGAAAGCTGACAATGGCAAGGAAACAATTTTTTTTCCTAGAGCCACCAAGAAATTACACAGACCTGCCAACACCAGGATTTTAGCCTGAAAATTGTGCTGGACTACTAATCTTCAAAACTATAATAAATATGTGTTGTTTAACCTGTTTAGTTGGTATTACGTTGTTATGGTAACAACAGAAAACTGTAACAGAGGGATATGATGCAGGGTACACCCAATTTCTTGAAAGCCCCCCGATAATACTACAAATTAGGATATAGACTAAAAAAAAAAATCACATAAATGTAAATTATATAAACAACATAGGGATGGAAAGCTAACATTCATTTTAATTGATACTACAAAAAGTTGATATTATTCAAATTTAGGTCTAAGCTAAATAGTAAAAAATAAGCCAAAAAGCAGCTGAAAGGAAATAGAAGAAAATGTAAATAAAATGATACTCTATAATAAAAAAACCCAGTTTGGTTAAAAAATGCATGACAAAGGTCGGCACCTGTGGCTTAAAGGAGTAGGGTGCCAGCCCCATATACGGGAGGTGGCAGGTTCAAACCTAGCCCTGGCCAAACTGCAAAAAAAAAGCATGACAAAGTTCCTGGGCCCACTTGATTTAATGATAAATATTTACAATTTGTTTGTAACATATTTTTAAGAGGGACTTTGCCTGACAAATGCAATTAGTGTAACCTGGTTCTTTGTACCCTTAATCCCCAACAATTAAAAAAAAAGAATTATGGGTAAAAAAGAAGCACTTACAAATTTGTTTATTGTCCAGTGAGTGCCCATAAAGATTCTTTGTGCTATCCAAGCATTATCTCTTCCCCTTCAGGTTGAAGAACTATCTGTTCATTTTCTTTGTTGACGAGTTGCCATTCCTGGATAATTTCATATTTACCACCAGAAAAAAAAAAGGAACAGTACTGTTGTTACTCACAACACCATGACTTTTCACTTTCTGTGTTGAAATAATATAGATATCCTTGCCTCAGTAGTTCCCTAACATCTTTTATTTACTGGAGGTTACATTGGTACTTATGATCCCCCTGTTCCATTGTGCTTTGCATGAATCCTGGCTTCTGGTGACTGTCTTGAAGGTTGTTAACTGCGTTTCGCTGACGAGGACCGTATACATAAATCTTACCCATAGGGAGTAGGAAAATGCAGGAAAATGTGAATCGTAATTCATTTTCTGGTCATAATAAACTTACATTTCCGTCTTTTTTTTTGAGACAGAGTCTCACTTTGTTGCCTGGGTAGAGTGCCATGGCGTCACACAGCTCACAGCAATCTCCAAGTCCTGGGCTTAGGCGATTCTCTTGCCCCAGCCTTCCGAGTAGCTGGGACTACAGGCACCCACCACAACACCCAGCTATTTTTTGGTTGCAGTTCAGCCTGGGCCGGGTTTCAACCCGCCACCCTCAGTATATGGGGCCGGTGCCCCCCTCACTGAGCCAGGCACCACCCACATTTCAGAATTTTATACAATAAATATAGAATAACACATATTCCAACTATATCCTTCCTCAAACACTTTCTTCCATGATTACTACGTTTCTGCACTATGGCTGCATCCCCCTTGCCACATACCACCACCAGTGGGACGTACAGGCAAAAAGTCCCTTGGGCAGAGTGAGAGTAGCAGGAGGAAAATCCATTCTTCGCCTGGTCCAGTAGTATCTTCTCGCCTAAGGTTTCACACTCATACCCTTGCCTCCCACGTTTAACACTCTATGAAGCCTAAGGAGCGTGGCAGGAAGGGATAGCATACAGCTGTGAGTTTGGGTGTATCACCTGGCATCACCAGCTCAGTGAGGTAAAGAGGCAGCCCTGGGCCGGGTGCCGTGGCTCACACCTGGAATCCTAGCACTCTGGGAGGCCGAGGCAGGTGGATCGCCTGAGCTCAGGAATTGAGACAAGCCTGAGCAAGAGCGAGACACAGCCTCCACCCACTGTTTCTACTTAATAGAAAAATTAGCCAGGTGTTGTGGTGGTGGGTGCCTGTAGTCCCAGCTACTCAGTAGGCTGAGGCAGGAAGATATCTTGAGTACAAGAGTTTGAGGTTGCTGTGAGCTATGATGCTAGCCTGGGCAACAGAGTGAGACTTTGTCTTAAAAAAAAAAAAAGGCAGCAGCAGCTCTAGGGTGAACTGCTAATCAATGCAATTTACAAATTATAGCAATTACATGATTAGGAACACTGAAGTATACCTATGGCTCACTACTAACTAGATGAAGCAATTGACTCTTCTAATTAAGAATACAGAATGGCAATAGAATATGTGAGGAAAACAGAAAGATTTACAAGAAAGTCAGGGCTAAATATGAAGTGCACTAAGATGTAGTATAATTTAAGACACATAATGAATAAGACACAACAAAGCTACATTTTCACTGATCAGGTAATTCAGGAAGGAGAGGACCAACCAATTCTCTGAATTCTTATATAATTTCTTTGAGGTTACAACAAATTATAGCTGCAGCCATTTATGCATGAGGTACTTGCTTATTCCTGAAAGTTATTTGTCATTTTATGGCACATTGAGCTTATAAATCAGTTCTTCCCCAAAGTCGTCTCCAAACACATCACTTCAAAAGTAGGTTTTGGTGAAAATTTTCCTGAAAAACCCTAATAGTTATTGGTTGGTTAGGTTTAGTATCACCCTGATGCTTTTTGTTGATTTTTTTTTTTTAGAGGACAGCTGGCTTTTTACTTCCTGTAAACTTAAACTTCTGTCAATGAACATGCGTTAGATTTTTGTCAAAATCTAATAATAATTTGACTTCTTCCCATTGTTCACAATTTTTAATACTCCTTTAAAGAAATTGCCTAAAGAAAGAAATCAGTTGTTTAATTTCTTCCCTTTCGTGTCAGTTTATTGTCTTCTGTTACATTCAATTAAAACTAAAGTTAATTATTTCTATGTAAAATATTAGTAGTGGTTGTTTCTGTATGGTAGAATTGGGAGTGTTTTGTAAAAGGTCTTTTTTCATTTTCAAAATTTTCTTTCCAATCAATATTTATTAATTTCATTGTCAAACATTTATTATTTTTATAACTTTAAGTTATAATTTTAAGCAACACAACCCAATCCATTTAGGTCAAAAGTATTCATACATGTGTACATATCAATAATAAATAAAACGTTAATCTTGTTTATACCTTCAGGTATTTTATCTAATAAAGAGGTTCTGCCTTCACTGATGTTAAGGATAGCTAGTAACAGAAAGGGTGGTCTTTGGTAAAGAAATCTAGACTTTTTCCTTTTTTGCTATTGAACCTAATTAGAGCCACAAACTTTTCTGCTTGCTGTGATGAGCTCATTTACCCTAAAAGTAACCAGATGGGAAGAAGCGAGGCCAGGACCAATGGCAGCAGCAGCTGCTGCTCCCGCTAATACTGGAAGGAAGCAGAGACTTTCTTTGGCCCTTCCCACCTCTCCTTTTGTTTTCTTTAACATCTCAGACTCAGCCCTACTTCAAGCAAAATTCTCAGAGCCTTAAACTCAGCAAATCAAGGTTAAAGGCCTAAGATGTTATGAGTCTCAGAGGCATTCACCTCTTAACATTTCCTTCTTTGTTTATTTATAATTTATAGCCTTCTGACTTCAAAAAGAGAACTTAAGATGCAGTATTTGAATAAGGAAATCTCCACGACTAGAAACTCCATGGGCTGAAAGGTGTGCATTTCCAATGAAGAAGTATCTGGTATGATAGCTCATACACAAAGAAGGTATTTTTGGCTAGTCACGCCATATAGGTAGCTGCTGGCCTTCCCAGACAACAAAACTGAACCTGGGGATATTTTATAAACATATAAAAGTTATTTGAAAAGTTACTGCAGGAAAATAGAGTAAGCTCCACAGAACAATCATGTACAATGTTTGCTTTCCAACATGCCCACACATAACCTTACCCTACTTCTCTCTCTCTCTGCTTTTAATATGCACTTGTCTTTAAGGATAATGCATGACTATGTCTGACCACTATGGCTATTAATGAAAATACACCCTGAGGCGTTAGAGACTGACAGGCAGAGGTAACATACAGACGTGTCAGCCTGAAGGGTGACAGTAATTATAAAGATGTCAGTGCCTTGGAGATGTTTGCCTTACAAAGAGGTTTTATTTATTGCTTGGAATATGCAGGATATTCTTATTGTTGTTATTTTTGCCCCCCCCCCCAGTTAGCTTAGCCTTGAGGGAAAAAAGTGATCTATGTTTCTTTCTAAAATTTAACCTGAAATTAGCTTGAATCTCTCAATCAGGACTGATAATATGTTGGGGTGTGTGAGGATAGGAGAAGCCACTATAAATTAGCAGGTCTCAGTAGCCCAGAAGAGAGCCCAAGCTTGATTGCATAGTATAGGAATACAAATCCTGGGTAAAAATGTGTTAGTTGGGCCAGCTGTGAATACAGCCTGAACCTGCTCCCCACCGACTCTCATAAACACAAACGAGGTAAGGTGTTAAGTCCTAAAAAGTATTTCACTGGGGTTTGATCAAAGGCATATTTTGAATAATAAAGCTTTATATCAAATGACAATTTAAATATTCATTTCAGGCTTTTAAAAATCTCCTAATACTGGGTGGGAACTGTGGCTCAAAGGAGTAGGGCACTGGCTCCATGTGCTGGAGGTAGCAGGTTCAAACCCGGCCCCAGCCAAAACTTCAAAAAAAAGAAAATCTCCTACTACTTAATCTTATGTTTAAGATTAAAAAGATGATTTAATATTTCTAGTTACTACAATTATTATGAATTACTAAGCAAAGGGTATTTTTACTCTGCTTTCTATAAACAGGAAACTTATATAAATTGGCAACTGTGCATTTTGCAATAAGAAATGCATTTATGAGGATGATCATGAGAAGCTGTAAGATTCTGAATCTTAACTAAGGTTCAGTGCAATGCTACTGTTATTGTTGTTAGGTTTTAAAAATTGTTGGATATTTTAAATTGTAACTTAATTCTAATCCATTGAATATTGACATATTAGATACACAGTAACCAAAAGATCACCAAATTCTATAATTTTGTAATTATAACAATTCCATATAAAGTGAATAACACAGTATTAACCTTTGGGATGTTTTTCACTCAGTGTAATTCCCTGGAAATTCATTCAAATTGTTGCATACAGCTATAGTTTGTTCTTTTTTTTTCTTTTTTTGGCCAGAGCTGGGTTTGAACTCACCACCTCTGGCATATGGGGCCAGCGCCCTACTCCTTTGAGCCACAGACGCCACCCCTAGTTTGTTCTTTTTTAAATCTATGTACTATTACATGATATGCATGTACTAGAGTTTAACTATTCATGTGTTGAAGGACATCTGAGTCATTTGCTGTCGTGAACATTTACACCCAAGTTTTGTGTGAACATTAATTTTTATTTCTTTGGAAGAAATGCCCAAGAGTATAATTTCTGGATCATATGTTAAGTGCATGTTTAGTTTTGTAAGAAACCACCATACTTATTCCTAGAGTGATTATACCATTTTGCACTCCCACCAGCAATATATGATTGATACAGTTACTCAAAATCCTCAACAGTATTTGGTGTTATCTCTATCTTTTATTTTAGCAATTCTGAAAAGAATGCAATCCTACCTCATTGTGGTTTGAATTTATTTTCATTTCTCTAGTGGCTAATAGTGTTGAAATTCTTTTTATGTGCTCACTTAAATGAAACATCTTTTCATGTCTTTTGTCAATCTTTTACTTGGACTGTTAATTTTTTATTGCTGAGTTTGAAAGTTCTTGACATATTCTAGATACCAGTCTTTGTTGGACATAGAGTTTGCAAGTATCTTCTCCCCCTTTCTGGGTTGTATTTTCATCCTCTTCACTAGGTCTTTTATAGAAGAAAGGTTTTTTCAAAAAAATTTATGAGGTCCAATTTGTCAGTTTTTCCTTTTATGGAGTATGCTTTTGGTATCAACTCTAAGAGCTGTTTACATAGTCTGATATCCCTAAGGTTGTTTATGTTTCTTTCTTAAAGTACTTAGATTTGTGTTTTACATTTAGTTTGTGATTGATTTTGAGTAATTTTGTATCAAAGGTTTCTTTTTTTTCTTTTCAATTTATGGATTCTCAATTGTACCAGTACCATTGGTTGGAAAGTATATCCTTCCTCCATTGAATTGTGTTTGCACTTTTGTCAGAAATCAGTAGAGCATATTTATATGTGTCTATGTCTCCATTCCCTATTCTGCTTCATAAATCCGCATCTATCATTCTGCAAATACCACACCATTTTTACTACTATAGACATACAGGAAGCTTTAATTAATATCAGGTAGAGTTATTCTTCACACTTTAATTTTTAAAATTTGTTTTATCTTTTCCAGATCTAATGCTTTCCCATATAAATTTTATAGTAAGCTTGCCTATGTCTATAAAAAACATTGTCTGGATTTCAATAGGAATTGCATTAAACCTACATTTCAGTTTAAAGAGAACCGATATCTTTACTGTGTTGAGTCTTTCAATCCATGAACATGCTGTGCCTCTCCATTTATTTAATTCCTTTTTGATTCATTTCATCAGCATTTTGTAATGTGATACAGATCTTATTTTGTTATATTTATACCTATGTATTTTCTTTCTATTGAGCAATTATAAATGTTATGTTTTTTATTTTAGTTTCCACATTGTTTGTTAATGTATAAAAATGTGGTTGATTTTTGTGTGCTGATCTTTTATCCTGCAACCATGCTGTACTCACTGATTAGTTCTAGGAGGGTTTTGTGCTTCTTTGTTTTAGTTTTAGTACATTACTAGAAATGTCTTGCATAGATAGTCATGTCACCCATGAATAGGGATAGGTGTATTCATTTTGTCCATTTTATATACCTTTCATTTTATTTGATTGCCTAATTGCAGTGTCTAGAATTGTCTTCAAATGCAGATTTTATTGTTATTCCGGTATTACGAGGCCAACAAACAAGAAGATGAATGCCATTGGAAAGATAGTTCATTATATTTAAATATTTCAAGAGGAGAGGGTGCACCTGCAAGAGAGGGGCATATGGGGAAGCAACATAGTTATGAAGCAGAGAAAATGAGGCAGGAGAAACATGGGCAAGAGCATTTATTGTCGTTTCCGTAGGAAGTAATGTGCAGTGCAGGGTAAGTTTAGGATTGACTAGTTTGAATAATTTAGGTGGACTTTGGAGCATAGATATTATCTCTGGTTTTCTGATACCTGGCCCTGAGATGATTAGGGCAGGAGAATATTAGCTCTGAATGTGATAAAGGAAGTGGTTGCTGGTATGGGTTCTGGATTAGAAGAAATACTTTACTGTTTCTGGTAATTGACTAACCCTGGAAAGGGAAGCCTCCAGGGTTATCCATTAATTCCCTAAGGTACAAAAACATCGAATGGAGAAACTAGAAAATAAGATTATTATAAGAACTTCTAGTAAAATATTGGATGAGAATGGTTAAAGTGGATATCCTTGCCTTGTTTCTTAACTAGGAAGAAAGAATTAAGATTTCTGTAGATGTTCTTTATCAAATTAATGAAGTTTCTCTCTGTCTAGTTTGCTGAGAGTTTTTATCATGAAGGGATGTTGGAATTTGGTACAAATTGTTTTTTGCAACAATTAATGCAATCATACAATTTTTCTTCTTTAGCCTCCTTATACTGTAGATTATACTGATTAATTTTTGAATGTTGAAAGAAATTTACATATCTAGAATAAATCCCTTTTTATACATTGCTAGATTTGACTTACTGATGTTTTATTGTGGATTTCTGCATAGAAGTTCATGAGAAATATTTGTATTTTTCTTTCTTTTTTGTACTGTTTTTGTCTAGTTTTAATGTCAAGGTAATACCAGCCTCATAAAATGAGTTGTAAAATATTTCCTGCTCTTTTATTCTTTAAAATAAATGGCAAACATTGTTCTTAATTCTTCTTTAAATGCTTCTTTAAATTCTTCTTTAAACAACGAGATAGGCAGGGTCTTGGAACTAGCTATAGTTAGGTTTCCCAAGAGAACAGGACAGAATCTACAACTGAGGATAGTTCTGAGCCTGCCCTGGCTGGTAATATGGGTCTAGTGTTGGTTGTCTTGGGGATTAAGTAGAATTCTCCAATGAAAATCTGAATCTGGAGATTTCTTTTCTGAAAGATTTTGATTTATGAATTCAATTTCTTCAATGATTTTAGAACTGTTCAGATTATCTATTTCCTCTAGTTTAGTTTTGGGAATTTGTATATTTTGAGGAATTTTTCCATTTTTTCCTAAATTTTAGAATTAATTTATGGACATAAACTTCTTTGTAATATTCTTTTCTTGAGCCTATAGTGACATATGCTGTGTCATTCCTGATATTGGTAATTTTTATCTTTTCTTTTAGTCATTGTCAGTTTTGCTAAAAGCTCATCAATTTTACTTATTTTTTCCTAAGAACCAGCTTTTTTGTTTCACTAATATTCTGCACTGTTTTTAATTTTATTGATTTCTGCTCTTATAATTATTATTTACTTTCTTCTGCTTGCTTTTGGTTTATTTTGCTCTTTTTTATAGTTTTACTTAGGAGAAAGTTAGATTACTGATTCAAGACTTTTCCTTTATTCTAATGTAAGCATTCTGCGATATAAATTTCCATCTCAGCAGTGCTTTAGTTGTGTCCCACATATTTTGACATGTTGCATTTTCATTGAGTTCTATGTGTTTTTTTAAACTTCCTTTGACAATACCTTTTTGATTCATGTATTATTTAGAAACGTGAGTTTACACTATCTCATTGTAAATGGGTAGAGTGGGATCTCAGATGTTCCTTTGACACTACTGATGCCTTCCTGGCAAAAGTAGGGTACCAATTCTTCCTTCCTTGTTGCCTTTGAGTAGGATTACAGTCTGAGCTCCCTGGTAGGCCTTCTGATAGCACAGAGGGGGGAGAAGCAAAGGGCTAACTTAAACTGCTTCGTTGCTGCAGGGTGTAGACAAAACCTCAGCTTCCACCTGGGCCCCACCAAAATTGTTAGTTTGAGGAGTGTGAGTTTTGCATTGATGTTTGGCTAAGGGTGGGGGTATTACTAAAAAGGTTTTCTTTTATAAGCTATGATTTTCCCAGTCCTTTGGTAAGCACTTTTCTTGTAATTGTTTTTATCTGTGACTAGTGGTGTTTTGGGGTTATAGGCTTCTATACCCCATTTATGTTATAACAGAGGCAGTAAGAAAACCCAAGGAACTCACTATTTTTTCCTTAAGTCTTGAGGTCCCTAGGCTGTCTGCCTTCTTCTTTCTACCTTTTGGAATCTTCTTTTGCTTGTTTGATATGTCATGTCCAGGGATTTTTAGACATAAGAGGGAGGAATGCAACTATTCCATGTTGAACAGAGCCAGAAATCTACGATCAGTTTCAATATTAAGATTGGTTGTCATAACAGGAAAAGCCAGAAACCACTGCTATGTGTATTTCTTGTTAGATATGTTCCTAAGTACAGATTTTTGTCTATTTTTATTGAAAAAATTATTAGGTTATATATGCTGTGTATAATTATACTTTTCCTCTTAATATTATAACGTAAGTATTTTTTGATCCTATCATAATCTCTTAATGAGCATAATTTTAATAGTTAATTGAACCATACCTATAGTGTTTGCTACTGAGGTTGTTTCTAGTTTTTAATTGTTATAAATAATGTTATAAAATATATGTAAACATAAAGGTTTTCTCTAGTTCAGATTATTTTATTAGCTTCTATTTCTGTAAATGAAATTATTATATCAAGGCATAAACATTTTAATGTTGATAGGCATAATATATTGTTTTAAGTTTTTTTACTCTGACAAGAAAGGGTACATTTCTCACCTAAAATCCATCTTTATCTAAACCCCAATTTTCATATTCCTTCTGAACTGAGAAAAAAATATTTTACACTAACTACATAGGAAGAACTGATGTGAAATGTAGAAAATTGCCCTAATCTAAGGGAATCATTATGTAGTTCAAAAAAAAAAAGGCCCCAAAGTATAGCTACATTACAACCCTCAGGAAATATGCCTGAGAAGCTCTTTGAAGTAATCCAGAGCCTGCAACAAATAAAATTGTAGCTGGCTATGTTATTTACAGTTGCTGTTACCCAGGAAACAGAGGCAATGTCTTATGAAATCTGAGTTTGCTAGGACAGAGGAAGGTTGCCTGGTGCCATTTCTGATTCATAATCCCCAAGACAACCAACACTAGACCTACATTACCAGCCAAGGCAGGCTCAGAACTATCCTCAGTTGTAGATTCTGTCCTGTTCTCTTGCAAAACCTAACTATAGCTAGTTCCAAGACATTTCAGCAGATTGACCCTGCCTATCTAGTTGTCTTTCATGATCTGACAGTCCTGGAGAAGCAACAAGAAGGACTAACTAAAAAGGAAATGCAGGAAGGCAAATATGTCAGGCTGAAGGACATTTGGCAGATTCAAAGAGACACAAATACTGTGCAATAAAAATATGCACCCCTCCAATAAATGAATTTAGTAAAGTTTCAGAGTACAAAATCAACATAGAAAAATCAACTACATGTCTATACACTAAGAGCAAGCAATCCCAAAAGTAAATTAAGAAAACAATCTCAAAGGCTGTGTTGACCAGTTTGATGGAAGTATTTCAGAATGCGTGTGAAAACCCCACACTGTACCCCAGAAGTGCATTAATGTACATAGTTATCATTCAATAAAAAAAAAGAAAACAATCTCACTTATAATAGCATTAGAAAAATAAAATACTTAGGAATAAAATTAACCAACAAGATGAAACTTGCACTCTGAAAACCAAAAAAAAAAAAAAAAGATGCTAAAAGAAATTAAAGAAGGCACAAATAGGTGGAAAGACAACCCATGTTCATGCACTGGAAGATTTAATATTATTAAAATGTGCATACTACCTGTTTTAGTCCGTGCTTGTATAACAAAATACCTTAGACTGGGTAAATAATAAACAAAAGGAAGTTATTTCTTACAGTTCTACAGGATGGGAACTAAGGTCAAGGCAACAGAAAACTAAGTGTCAGGTGAAAGCCCACTCTTCAGAGATGGTACCTTGTTGCTATGTACTCACATGGCAGAAGGGAACCCCTTAAGCCTCTTTCATAAGGGCACTATTCTGGCTCAGCACCTGTGGCTCAAGGGGCTAAGGTGCCAGCCACATACACCTAGCCGGTGGGTTCGAATCCAGCCTGGGCTCACCAAACAACAATGATGGCTGCAACCAAAAAATAGCTGGGCATTGTGGCAGGCACCTGTAGTCTCAGCTACTTGGGAGGCAGATACAGGAGAATCGCTTGAGCCCAGGAGTTGGAGGTTGCTGTGAGCTGTGATGACACAGCACTCTACCCAGGGCTTGAGGCTCTGTCTCAAAAAAAAAAAAAGGCATTATTCCCAGTTATGAGGGTGGAACCCTCATGACTTAATTACTTCCCAAAGCCATTATCTCTTAATATTATTACATTATGTATTAGGCTCTAACATATAAATTTTGGGGAGATACCAACATTCAGACCATAGCACTGCTCAAAGCATTCTACTAGTTCAGTACAATCCCTATCAAAATCTTACTGGCAATTTTTGCAAAATTAGGAATAACAAATGTAAAATTCATATGAAACCAATAATGAAGGACTCTGAATACCAAAAATAATCTTGAGAAAGACAAATAAAGCTGGAGGCCTCATACTTCCTTACTTCAAAACACATTACAAAGATACAATAATCAAAACAATACTATACTCACATAAAGAAAAATATATGGAACAATGGAACAGAATAGAAAACTTAGAAGTAAACTCAGGCATACATAGTCAAATGATCTTTAGCAATGATGCCAAGACTTCACAATAGGGAAAGGACAGTGTCTTCAACTAACAGTTTTGGGGAAAGTAGATATTCACATGTAGAAGAATGAAACTGGATCCTTATCTACACAAAAAAATCAATTCCAAGTGGATAAAGACTTAAACATAAGACCTTAAACTGTAAAACTACTAGAATAAACATTAAAAAAGCTTCATAATACTGGTTTTGGCAATGATTTCTTGGATTTGACACTGGAAGCCATGGAACAAAAGCAAAAATTGACAAGAGGGGCTACATCAAACTAAAGAGTGTCTGTACAGCAAAGGAAACAATCAATAGAGTGAAATGCAACCTACAGAATGAGAGAGAATATTTGCAAACTATATGTGTGATAAAAGGTTAATATCCAAATATGTAAGTAAGCCCTTTTACTCAATAACAATAAAACAATAGCTCAATTAAACAATAGGCAAAAGACTTGATTAGACATTTCCTCAAACAAAACACAGAAATGGCCAACAGGTATATGAAAAAAGTTTCAACATCACTAATCATCAAGGAAATGCAAATCAAAACCACAATGAGATATTACTTCACACCTATTAGGATGGCCATTATAAAAATAAAGCAAAAGAATCCTCAAAACCTGACATTTGAAAATAACAAATATTGGTGAAAATATGAAGAAACTGGAACCCTTGTGCACTGTTTGTGGGAATGTAAAATAATGCATTTTCTAAGGGAAGTAATATGGGGTTCCTCAAAAAGTTGAAAATAGAACTACCATATGATTCAGCAATTTACTTCTCAGGATTTGACCAAAATAACTGAAAACAGGATTGTAAAAAGATATTTGCACTCCCATGTTCACAGCAGCATTATTCACAATAGTCAAGAGGAGGAAACAATATAAATGTCTATCGATGGATAATAGATAAATAAAAATGTGGTATATACTTATAATGGAATATTGTTTGTCCTTATAAACGAAGGAAATCATGTTGTGTGCTACAACATGGGTGAACCCTGAGGATATTATGCTAAGTAAAATAAGTCGGTTATAGAGGACAAATACTCAAAATTCAACATACCATGTTTCCCTGAAAATAAGACCTACCCCCAAAATAAGCCCTAGCAGGATTTCTATGCATTTGTTAAATATACCTACCCTGATAATAGACCTAGTGATGCATTTCAGCATGGAGAGGAAGACATCCCCTGAAAATAAGCCCTAGTGTGTCTTGTTGAGAAAAAATAAATATAAGACAGTGTCTTATTTTCGGGGAAACATGGTACATGTGGTAATTAAAGTAGTTAAGCCCTTAGAAGGAAAAAGTAAAATAAAGTTGCCAGGAACTGTGGGAGGTAGGGGAAAATGGGGAACTGTCAATGGGTATAAATTTTAGTTACACAAGATGAAAAAGTTCTAGAGATTTACAGTACTACAATGTACATATAGTATACTGCACTATATATAAAGATTTGTTAAGATGGTGTGCTGTGGTTTGATTAGTTGACCCTCCAAAACTCATTTTGAAATCTGATCTCCAATATTGGGGGTAAGGCCTAGTGGGAGGTGTTTAGGTCATGAGGTAGATTTCTCACAAATACCATCCTCAAGATAACGAGTGACTTCTCAGTCTATTAGTTCCACTGAGAGCTTGCATCTTACAGGGGTACATGTGAAATTTACTAGGTGTGGAATATAAATGTCTTAACACAATAACTAAGAAAATGCTATGAAGGCTATGTTGACCAGTTTGATGAAAGCATTTCAAATTGTATATAAAACCAGCACACTGTACCCCATGGTTGCATTAATGTATACAGCTATGATTTAATAAAATCATTTTTTAATATTTTAAAAAAATATAAAAAATAAAATGTCATACTTTGAAAATGAAAAAAAAAGAGCCTGACATCTTCCCCCTCTGTCTTGTTTCATTTCTTTGGCACATGATCTGCACATATCAGCTCCCTTTCACCTTCTGCCATGATTAGACGCTTCCAGAGGTCCTGACCAGAAGCAGATATCTGTACCATACTTCTTATACAGCCTGCAGAACTATGAGCCAAATAAAATTCTTTTCTTTATAAATCACCCAGCCTCAGGTATTCCTTTATAGCAACACAAATAGACTAAAACAGGGCAGATCTTGAATTAGGTGATTTTTGCTATAATAAAAACATACTCACCTCTCAGCATTATAGTACTAAGTTAACAACATTATTTATCAAAGAATTTTGTGCAGATATATTGGCTTGCCACCTTTATTCATGTAAAGAGGGAATAATATAATATTGCTCTCTCACCACAGAGTAAAGCCAGCTTACATTGATCGAACATCTATTGCTGTCTTATTTATAAGCTGTCTTAGCTAGTTCTCTCAAGGAATCCTAAAAAATCAATATGATTCGTGCCTCCATTGATTTATTTAACAAATATTTTTTGAGTATGCGCTATTTATCCGACACTGTTTAAAGCAGTGGAAATACAGCAGTGTACAAGAGAAGCAAATGGCTTGACTTCAGGAAGCTTAGGTTCTGGTGAAGGAGACAGAAAATAAATAGTTACACAGTTTTTATAAGCGGTAGAAGGTCAGAGAAGGCCCAGCCGAGGAGATAGCATTCGAATAGATTTAAATGAAGTGAAAGAAGAAGCCCTGAAATACCTGAAGAAAGAATATTTCTAGAGGGAGAACAGCAAAGCAAATGCCAGGAGGGAGGAGTGCCTTTGGTATACTTACAGAGAAGAGTGAGAAGGCCAGTGTGGCTGGAGTCCAGAGAGGGGAGAGAACTCAGAGAAATAGAAGTTTCATTTTTCACCTAGCCAATGACCAAGCTGGTACTGTAGCAGTTTGGGTGACTCTAAAACTGACGCTCATTTCATTACACTGAGCCATCTATTACAACAGCCTGTCACCTCCTCAACTGAGGATGGGACAAAAGCATTGGAAAACATGTTTCCATAAGCATTTCACATAGCTACATTAACTTCCCACCCTCATTTTTTCACCCTACTCAAGGAAAAAATGAACAAAGACTTGAGGCTTATATAAGACTATTTATTATTATTGTTGTCAAGAACAATTTTACTGTTACTGTTAAAGATACTTTATGGTTAATAATATAAAATATAGACTTTATTTGCAAACATAATAACCATAAAGGACAAGTACACTTTTTCTTTAAGTGTGCTTCTTAATAAAAGCCAAGGGTGTTTTGTAGTCTTATTTCAGGCATTTTAATACACAATGAAGGACATCCTTAGCCTAGTCACTTATATTTCACTATCTGCAACAAAGATTGGAAGCAAAAAAATTTTCTCCAAATACTAGGTCTTCACAGGGTTAAAAATATATATCAAAATATCTTATATACCCTCAAAATACATGCTATCATAATGTAGCAATTAAAAATTAATAAGTAAGAAATAGGAAAAGATGATACCCAATAGTTACTGATTTTTTTGCTGCTACAATGTTGATGAGAAGGATAAATATTATATGAATATTTTTATTCTCCTATTTGAAATCCATTTTTTTATTTAAAAATGCCATCTTGGGTAAAGAACAGTGCTGTTTTCTTTTTTAATTTTTTGATTTTTAATTATTATGGGCACATAATAGTTATACATAATTATATGGTACATGTGATGTTTTGATAAAGGCATACAATGTATAATGATCAAATCAAGGTAATTGGGGTGTCCATCTCCTCAAGTATTTATTATTTATTTGTGTTAAGAACATTCCATTTCCACTATTTTAGTTATTTTAATATTCATTTATTAAGTATTTAATATTTTAAAATAATACATTATTTAACTTATTGACTATAGCTTAGACTGTTGCATTATCAAATATGTTTATTATATGTAACTATCTACATTTTTGTACCCATTAACTATCCCCCACTTTATAGTCCCTCCTTATTATCCTTCCCAGCCTCTGGTAACCATCACTCTGCCCTCTGTCTACAACACATCAATTGTTTTAATATTTAGCTCCCACATATGAGAGAGAACATGCAAGATTTGTCTTTCTGTGCTTCGCTTATTTCACTTAACATAATGTTCTCCATTTCTGCTCATGGTGTCATAAATGGCAAGACTTCATTCTTTTTATGGATACATAATATCCCATTGTGTCTATGTACCACATTTCTTTAACCATTCTCCCCCTAAAGGACACTTAGGTTGAAACCAAACCTTGGCTATTTTGAATAGTGCTAGAGTAAACATGGAAATAAAAATATTTTTTGATATAGTGATTTCCTTTCTTTTGTAATTAATAGTGGGATTTCTGGGTTATATGATACTTCTATTTTATTTTTGAAGGAATCACCATACTTTTCTCCACAATGGTTGCACTAATTTACATTCTCATCAACAGTGTATGAAGGTTTCCCTTTCTCCAGATCATCACCAGCATTTATTACTGCCTGCATATTGTTATCTTTTGTGTAAAAGCCATTTTAACGGGGTTGAGATAATATCTCATTAGAGTTTTGATTTGTGTTTCTCTGATGACTAAGGATAGTGAGGATTTTTTCATATACGTGTTGGCCATTTATATGTCTTCTTTTGAGAAATTCTTTGTTCATTTTTAATTGGATTATATGATTTTTTTTCTTGACTTGTTAGAGCTACTTATGTATTCTAGTTATTAATTCCTTGTCAGAGGAGTACCTGTTGATCATTTTCGAGAATGTCTGTTCAGAACCTTTGCACATTTAAAAAATGAGATTATTTGATTTTTCCTATTGAGTTAGAGCTCCTTATATTTATTTATCCTCTTGTCAGATGCACAAGTTAAAATATTTTCTCCTTTTTGGTGGGTTGTCTCTTCACTTTGTTGATTGTTTCCTTTGCTGTCCAGAAGCTTTTTAGCTTGATATGGTTTCAATTGTCCAACATTGCTTTGTTAATCTGTGTTTGGGGGGTATTACTCAAGAAATCATTGCCTAGACCAATGTCCTGGAGCATTTCCTCCATGTTTCCTTTTAGTAGTTTCATAGTTTCTTGTCTTAGATTTAACTCCTTAATATATTTTGATTTTATTTGTATATATGGAGAAAGAAAAGGGTCTAGGTACATTTTTCTGCAGATATATGTTCAGTTTTCTTAGCACTGTTTATTGAAGAGATGGTCATTTTCCCAATGTACGTTCTTGACATCTTTGTCGAAGATATGTATCAAAATCTAAAGGATACAGAAAAGCGGTACTAAGAAGAAAGTTTATAGCAATAAGTACCAACATCTAAAAATAAAAAAGCTTCAAATAAATAGTCTAATGACAAATCTTAAAGATCCAGAGAAACAAAAGCAAACTAAACTCAAAACTAGAAGGAGAAAAAAATAGGAGAAAATAAATAATATCAGAGCCAAAATAAGTAAGATTGAAACCAAAAAATAAATATGAAAGATCAATAAAATGAAATTTTTGTTTTTCAAAAATACATACAAAATCTTTAACCAGACTTAGAGAAAAAGAAAGAAGACCCAAATAAATAAAATCAGATATGAAAGTGGAGACATTACAACTGATATTGCAGAAATTCAAAGAATCATTAGAGAATATTATGAGCAACTATATGCCAATAAACTGGAAAACCTAGAAGAAATGAATAAATTCCTAGATACACACAACCTATTGAGATTGAACCAGGAAGAAATCCAAAACCTGAATAAACCAATAACAAGTAATAAGAGAGAAGCATTGATAAAATTTCTCCCATCAAAGAAAAGCTCAGGACCAGAGGTTTTGCTGCTGAATTCTTCCAAACATTCAGAGAAGAACTAATACCAATTCTATTTAAACTATCCCAACAGCCAGGGGAGGGGTAATATGGATGACAGGTGCCAGCCTCCGACAGAAGCTCCCATTCAGAGGAAAGGATAATGTCCAGAAAATACCCAACAAAGTTGAAGACTGGGAGCCTAGCTGAGAGAGAAGAGTAATATCTGGAGGACACCTCTGCTGAGGCAGTTGTGACTCTAAGAAAGCAACATACAGGTACATAATACATCCCAAAGGAAAAGTGTCCATCCCCTCTCCCAAGAAAGTTGTGTTTTTCTCTTTGTTTTCTCTTTGACTGCTGCTGTAAGTTTTCTACAGCCTAGTGGTGAACTGAGGACCTATTATCTCACCCCATGAGTGAGAGCTACAGGAAGTGGGGTCTAGTCCCCTAGAGGGATCCTGCTGAGATGCCAAAAACTCTCTTGCCAGGCAGAAAAATCAAACTAAATTTTTCACTGCCATTTTGAATCTCCAGTTCACCCTCCCCCCCTTGCCTGCAAAGACAGTGAGGGGAGGCCCAAGAGCAGCATCCCCCTACCCCTGCAGCACCAAGGGCCCTATTCTGGTCAGGTGGCCCCAGAACTACTAGTGTTCCCCAACTAGGCCACGGGGATCTCCACTGCTCCTGCCACACTTGCCAGGTGGCAGACCCAGGACTGCTAAAGCCTCAAGCATCCCTGAAGCTGCAGCAATCTCCACTCCTGGAACCCCTGGCCCTCAGCCCAAACTGCAAGAGGATAGTCAGTTGAGAGGGAATCACACTGGAGCAGTGGTACCCCGAGGCAAAGAGCAGCAACCACAGCAGTGGGAACAATAAGGCACACACCCCTGAGGCTTTTCCAGACAGACACACCCTATCTCTCTGGGTAACTAGAGGAAGCTGGCATCTTCTCCGGTGGCAGCCACTGGTGCAATGGTTCTTGGATGGACTCCAAACGGTGTTAATTCAGCATGGGGTGGAATCAGCAGAAAATCTCAGGTAACATGAATAACCAGAGTAGATCAACTCCCCCAAGGAAGGATGGGACAGATGTAATTGAAGATTCTATCCATAAACAGATAGCTGAGATGTCAGAAATTGAGTTCAGAATCTGGATAGCAAATAAGATTAACAGAATGGAGGAAAGGAGGGAACTAGAATTTCAAGAAATTATTCAAAAGATGGCTCAAGAATTCAGTGATTTCAAAGATAAAATGACCAAAGATTTTGAGACATTGAGGCAAGAGTTTGCAGCCCTCAAAGATCTGAAAAATATGGTAGAATCCCTCAGGAACAGAATGGAGCAGGCAGAAGAAAGGATCTCTTACATTGAAGACAAAACTTTTGAATGCACCCAATGGCTAAAAGACGAAGAGAAATGGAGAGCAAAAATGAATCATTCTCTCAGAGAGCTCTGGGATAATTAAAAGAAAACTAATATTTGCCTTATAGGAATCCCTGAAGGTGACAACATTGCTTCAAAAAACACAGAGGCTCTTCTTCATGAAATTATGAAAGAAAACTTTCCAGATATGCCAAGAGATTCTGAAATTCAGACATCAGACAGTTTCAGAACCCCAGCACAACTTGACCAAAATAAGACATCCCCCAGGCACATCATAATTAACTTCAATAAAGTAAATATGAAAGAGAAAATTCTAAAAGCAGCCAGACATAAGAATACCATAACCTACAAGGGGAAGAATTTTAGAATGACTGCAGATCTCTCTGCTGAAACCATTCAGGCTAGAAGAGGGTGGTCATTGACTTTTAATCTCCTAAAACAAAACAACTTTTAACCCAGGATCCTGTATCCAGCTAAACTGAGTTTCATCTATGATGGAGAAATTAAATACATTAATGACATTCACATGCTGAAGAAATTTGCCATAAATAAACCAGCTCTCCAGGATATTCTCAGACCTATCCTCCATAATGACCAGTGCCATCCTCCACCACATAAGTAAACTTACTCAGAACCTTTTGATCAAATTCCAACTTCCATAGTGGTGAAAGGATTAAAAATTTCCACTGGACTTTAGAAAAACTCAGCACCCAAAATTTTACCAGGCTTATCAATATTCTCAGTCAATGTGAATGGCTTAAATTGTCCTCTAAAGAGGCACAGGCAGACTAACTGGATAAAAAATTCAGGCCAGATAGCTGCTGCATACAAGAATCTCATCTTACCTTAAAAGATAAATATAGACTCAGGGTGAAGGGATGCTCATCTATATTCCAGGCAAATGGAAAGCAGAAAAAAGCAGGTGTTGTAATTCTATTCACAGATACAATAGGCTTTAAACCAACAAAAGACAGGAAGGATAAGGATGGTCACTTTATATTTGTTAAGGGTAATAATACATGAGATTTCCATTATCAATATTTATGCACCCAACCACAATGCACCTCAATTTATAAGAGATACTCTAACAGCCATGAGCAACTTTATTTCCTCCAACTCCATCATAGTCAGAGACTTTAACACTCCTTTGGCAATGTTGGATAGATCCTCCAACAAGAAGCTTAGCAAAGAAATTTTAGATTCAAACTTAACAATTGAACATTTGGATTTAACGGACATCTACAGAACATTTCATACTAACAAAATTGAATGCACATTTTTCTCATCAGCCCATGGATCATACTCCAAAATTAACCACATCTTAGGTCCCAAGTCTAACCTCAGAAAATTTAAAAGAATAGAAATTATTTCATGCATCTTCTCAGATCATCATGGAGTAAAAGTTGAACTCAGTAGCAACAGGAATCTGCAGACTCATACAAAAACATGGAAGCTAAATAACCTTATACTGAATGATAGGTGGATCAGAGACATGATCAAGAAGAAAATTACCAAATTTTTGGAACAAAATGATAATGAAGACATGAGTTAGCAGAACCTCTGGGATACCGTAAAAGCAGTCCTAAGAGGGAAATTTATAGCAATGCAAGCCTTCCTCAAGAAAACAGAAAGAGAGGAAGTTAACAACTTAATGGGCTATCTAAAGCAACTAGAAAAGGAAGAACACTCCAATCTCAAACCCAGAAGAAGAAAAGAAATAACCAAAAAATTAGAGCAGAATTCAGTGAAATTGAAAAAAAAATTATACAACAGATCAATAAATAAAAAGTTGTTTTTTTGAAAAGATCAATGAGGTAGATAAACTTTTGGCCAACTTAACCAAGAAATAAAGAGTAAAATCTCTAATTTCATCAATCAGAAATAGTAAAGATGAAATAACAACAGACCCCTCAGAAATTCAAAAAATCTTTAATGAATATTTCAAGAAAATTTATTCTCAGAAATATGAAAATCTGAAGAAAATCAACCAATACTTGGAAGCATGCCACCTTCAAGATTTATCCAGAATTAAGTGGAAATGTTGAACAGGCCTATACCAAGTTATGAAATAGCATCAACTTTACAAAATCTCCCTTAAAAGAAAAGCCCAGGACCAGATGGCCTCACATCAAAATTCTACCAAACCTTTAAAGAGGAACTAGTACCTATATTACTTAAACTTTTCCAAAATATAGAAAGAGATGGAATACTACCCAATACATTCTATGGAGCAAACATCACTTTGATCCCCAAACCAGGTAAAGATCCAACAAGAAAAGAAAATTATAGGCCAATATCATTAATGAATATTAATGCGAAAATATTCAACAAGATCCTAACAAACAGAATCCAGCAACACATCAAACAAATTATACAGCATGACCAAGTGGGTTTTATACCAGGATCTCAAGGATGTTTCAACATATGTAAATCTATAAACATAATTCATCACATAAACAAATTAAAAAACAAAGACCATATGATTCTCTCAGTTGATGCAGAAAAAGCTTTTGATAATATTCAGCATCCATTCATAATCAGAACACTTAAGAAAATTGGTATAGAAGGGACATTTCTCAAATTGATAGAGGTCATCTACAGCAAACCCACAGCCAATATCATATTGAATGGAGTTAAATTGAAATTATTTCCACTCAGAGCAGGAATAAGGCAAGGTTGCCCATTGTTTCTATTGCTCTTTAACATTGTAATGGAAGTTTTAGCCATCGCAGTCAGGGAAGAAAAAGCAGTCAAGGGTATCCATATAGGGTCAGAAGAGATTAAACATTCACTCTTTGCAAATGGTATGATTGTATACCTGGAAAACACCAGGAATTCTACTACTAAACTCTCAGAAGTGATCAAAGAATATAGCATTGTCTCAGGTTACAAAATCAACACTCATAAATCGGTAGCCTTTATGTATACCAACAACAGTCAAGCTGAAAAAACAGTCAAGAACTCTATTCCATTCATAGTAGTGCCAAAAAGATGAAATATTTGAGTGTTTACCTAACAAAGGATGTGAAAGATTTCTATAAAGAGAACTAAGAAACTCTAAGAAAAGAAATAGCTGAAAATGTTAACAAATGGAAAAACATACTGTGCTCATGTCTGGGAAGAATCAACATTGTTAAAATGTCCATACTACCCAAAGCAATATATAATTTCAATGCAATCCCTATTAAAGCTCCATTGTCATACTTTAAAGATCTCCAAAACAATAATACTTCGTTTTATATGGAATCAGAAAAAATGTTGAATAGCCAAGACATTACTCAGAAATAAAAACAAAGCAGGAGGAATCATGCTACCAGACCTCAGACTATACTATAAATTGAGAGTGATCAAAACTGCATGGTACTGGCACAAAAACAGAGAGGTAGATGCATGGAACAGAATAGAGAACCAAGAGATGAACCCAGCTACTTACCGTTATATGATCTTTGACAAGCCAATTAAAAACATTGAGTGGGGAAAAGATTCTCTATTTAACAAATGGTGCCTGACGAATTGGCTGGCGACCTACATTAGACTGAAACTGGATCTACACCTTTCACCACTAACTAAGATAGACTCTCACTGGATTAAATATTTAAACTTAAGACATGAAACTATAAAAATACTAGAAGAAAGTGTAAGGAAAACAGTTGAAGAAATCAGCCTGGGTGAAAATTTTATGAGGAGGACCCCTTGGGCAATTGAAGCAACATCAAAAATATACTACTAGGACCTCATCAAACTAAAAAGCTTCTGCACAGCCAAGAACACAGTAAGTAAAGCAAGCAGAAAGCCCTCAGAATGGGAGAAGATATTTGCTGGTTATGT
>CAUYTI010101089.1:0-10510 GCA_963575145.1 Galago senegalensis
TTTTTTGAGACAGAGCCTCAAGCTATCCCCCTGGGTAGAGTGCCATGGCATCACAGCTCACAACAACCTCCAACTCCTGGGCTCAAGCGAGTCTCCTGCCTCAGCCTCCCAAGTAGCTGGGACTACAGGCGCCCACCACAACGCCTGGGCAGCCGTCATTGTTGTTTGGCGGGCCCAGGCTGGGGATTCGAACCCGCCACCTTAGGTGTATGTGGCTGGCACCTTAGCTGCTTGAGCCACAGGCACCAAGCCTGGACAGCCACTCTTATGAGGTGTCCCTAAAGCTACCACTTGACCGTAGTCCTCCTTGTCTGCCTTGGAGAAGTATTATGGGGCTCAAATGGGATTGTGTCCCCTTTATAAGGAGCCTGCCCTACTCCACGTTTTCCATTTTTCTGCCTCTGTTTCTTTGCTATTCCTCTTCCTCCTGTCTCTCTCTGCAAAAAACAATGACCGCTACAACCAAAAAATAGCCAGGCATTGTGGCAGGAGCCTGTGGTCCCAGCTACTTGGGAGGCTGAGGCAGGAGACTCACTTGAGCCCAGGAGTTGAAGGTTACTGTGAGCTGTGATGCCATAGCTCTCTACCCAGGGGGACAGCTTGAGGCTCTGTCTCAAAAAAAAAAAAATTATTTTCAGAAGTAGCCAGTCATTGATGTCATAAGATCAAGAAAATCAAGGCTGAGGTGTCTGCGATTCCTTCATGGTCCCAAGATGGCTGGTGCTGCTCCTGTCACTGTGTATAAGTTCCACGCTTAAAAAAGGAAAAAGAGAAAAAAGCCAAAAATATATGGCCCTGCAGTATAATGGACAAAGGGAAACCATCTTTATGCTGAAGAAAGATAATCTAAGTGATCAAATGCTTTTTCAACAGACATATATTTCGCTGGAAGCATTTCAGAATATTTGCAAAGTATAGGACATTTGGGCAGAAACCAGTATGAAACAATGAAACAAAGTACACTGTAACTGTCTCCAAGAAAAAACAATTTGCAGCCACCACCTTCATCCCTTTAGTCTTATCTACAGCATTTTAGACTTGCTAGGTTGTTGACCTTTATTTATAATCTTTAATTCTTTCTACATCTTTGACCCCTTCCCCCGGTTATAGTACAACCAAAGCTCCTCTTCAGTCTGCTGTCAAATCAGAGTCCAAGAGTAGAAATACAAATCAAAGTCTAGCAGGTTTTCCTTTTTGCTATGTGCGGTACTTAAAGTTTAATGGTTCTCATACACAGCAGGCTGAGTAGTTTCATTTTGAAGATGAGTTACTCAATAATGTGTATGAGGAAAGTCAGAATGGCAAGTAGACACTGTGTGTTAATTTGTCTGCATTTTGTTGCTCTCACCTTTACAGGCAAGTGAGCATTCTTCCAGGGTACTTAAGTGGGATATAGTTGGCCCCAGTGTTGATCAAAACGTGTCAGAAAATTTAGTTATGATTATTCAATCAAAGTTTTATTAGAACCTTGCTGTAAAGGGAAAGACTTCACAGTCGTTTAAGTACAGAAATTCACTTTTGATGAATGGTCAATCATTGTTAGATGAGTTCTTTTTTTAATTAAGAATATTTGATGGCTCGGCGCCTGTGGCTCAAGCGGCTAAGGCGCCAGCCACATACACCTAAGGTGGCGGGTTCGAATCCCCAGCCCAGGCCCACCAAACAACAATGATGGCTGCAATCAAAAAATGGCCAGGAGTTGTGGCGGGCGCCTGTGGTCCCAGCTACTTGGGAGACTGAGGCAGGAGACTCGCTTGAGCCCAGGAGTTGGAGGTTGCTGTGAGCTGTAATGCCATGGCATTCTACCCAGGGGGATAGCTTGAGGCTCCATCTCAAAAAAAAAGAATATTTGCTAAGACTCGGTGCCTATGGCTCAAGCAGCTAAGGCGCCAGCCACATACACCTAAGGTGGTGGGTTTGAATCCTGCCCAGGCCGCCAAACAACAATGATGGCTGCAACCAAAAAATAGCAGGGCATTGTGGTGGGTGCCTGTGGTCCCAGCTACTTCGGAGGCTGAGGCAGGAGACTCACTTGAGCCCAGCAATTGAAGTTTGCTGTGAGCTGTGATGCTATGGCACTCTACCCAGGGAGACAGCTTGAGGCTCTGTCTCAAAAAAAAAAAAAGAATATTTGATAAAAGGTAATTAGAGGCTGGACAGGGGTGGTTCACACCTGTCATCTCAGCACTTTGAGAAGTTGAGGTGGGAGGATCATCTGAGGCCAGGAGTTTGAGACCAGCCTGGGGAAAATAGTGAGACCTCTTCAACCCACCCACCCCCATCTCCGCAAGATAATAAAGAAAATTAGCTGGGTGCAGTGGCACACGCCTGTAATTCCAGCTACTCAGGAGGCTGAAGTGAGAGGATTGAGAGGATCCCTTGAGCTTGGGAAGATGAGGCTGCAGTGAGCTATGATGGCTTTCATAACTGCACTCCAGCCTAGATTATGGAGCAGAACCGTATCAAAAAAAATTTTTTTAAGTCCTATTATATAAATGGAAGAAGCCAGTCACAATAGACCATATATAGTATAGTTCTATTTGTATGAAATGTCCAGAATAAGCGAGTGTAATGGTAGATTAGAAACAGAATGTAAATTAGTGGTTGCCTAGGGCTAAGGGGAATGGGAGAGCTTGGAGTGGGTGCCCAAGAAGGGTGGGCTTTATTTGTTTGGGGAGTAATGCAAATGTCCTACAATTGTGGTGATTGCTGCACAGGCCTGTGAATATACTAAAATCCATTGACTAGTATACTTTAAAATGGGTGAATCATATGGCCTGAGAATTATATCTTAATAAAACTGTTAAAAAAAAAAAAAAGGAGTACCTGGTACAATCCTTACCATCAAGGCTATAAAGTTTTCTTTTGATATTTTTTCCAGAAACCATAATATCTGATTTATATGCAAGGACTTTTGGGCAAATGTGAGGAGAGAGCAGAAATCATGTGTTGATGACAAGACTGGGTAGCTCCGCCTTAATTTATTACGGAGTCAACTATATCAGAGTGGAGGCAGTTGGCATCCCCCGAAGGAAAGCAGGACATAAGCAAACAGGCCTTTCCAAAGCTCTTACACACAGACTTAGATGATTATGATCCACAAAGGGAAGCAATCTCTGGGGTTTTATAATCTGCCTGGTAAAATATAAAGTGGATACCCCAGACACCTCCAACAAAATTATTATAATTCTAGGGAAAATTTCTTAGAAGTAATTTTATTGACAGTCCTTAGACATGAGCAAAAATATACTACATAGGGTATATAATATTAGCTTCACAGTAGCACTTTCCTTATAGCTCAAATTTCTCTTTTTGATTCACCAGCTTTTCCCAAACTCTCGAGCTGATGAATAAGGAAGCTTACTATTGAGTTGAGCAGCTGGTTAAAAACTATAGACTACATCAGTTCCATGCAGTCATTTCTAGCACCCCTCTTCTTTGTGAATGCCATGTGAGGGTAAAAGGTGAGAGAACAAAGCTGTGGTGTTATCTAGTGGCTGCCTAGGAAGTAGCTAGGCGGTTTGAGTATTAAAAGATATGTATCTACTTTATCTCTCCATGTGTGCGAACCTGATTTCAGCATTAAGAAGTGTTTTCAGGTCACATGCTCACGCCTATATTCCTGGCACTCTGGGAAGCAAAGCAGGAGGACCGCTTGAGCTCTGGCATTTCAGAACAGCCTGAGCAAGACCCTGTGTCTACTAAAAATAGAAAAAGGGGGGCTAGGCACAGTGGCTCATGCCTGTAATCCTAACACTCTGGGAGGCTGAGGTAGGTGGATCACCTGAGCTCAGGAGCTGGAAACCAGCTTGAGCAAGAGCAAGACCTCAATTTAAAAAAAAAAAAAAAAAACATAGCCAGGCATTGTGATGGGCACCTGTAGTCCCAACTACTTGGGAGGCTAAAGTAAGAGGATCGCTTGAGCCCAAGAGTTTGAGGTTGCTATGAGCTATGATGTCATAGCACTCTACTGAGGGTGATAAAATCAGACACTATCTCAAAAAAAAAAAAAATAGAAAAAGTTCAACCAGGTATGGTGGGCACTTGTAGTCCCAGCTACTCAGGAGGCTGAGGCAAGAGGATTGCTTTAGCCCAGGAATTTGAGGTTACTGTGAACTACAGTTATGCCACGGCATTCTATCCAGGGAGACAGAGGGAACCTCTGTCAGAAAACGAACAAACAAAAAAAATATTTTTAGGGTGAGAATGCATGTGTCTAAGAATAAAGAAATGACCACAGACTCAGTGCCTGTATGTAGCTCAGTGGCTAGGGCACTGGCCACATACATCTCGGCTGGCTGGTTCGAACCCAGCCAGTGCCTACCAAAACAACAATGACAACTACAACAACAACAACAAAAAATAGCTGGGCATTATGGTGGGCGCCTGTAGTCCCAGCTACTTGGGAAGCTGAGGCAAGAGAATCGTTTAAGCCCAAAAGTTTGAGGTTGCTGTGAGCTGTGATGCCACAGCACTCTACCAAGGGTGACATAGTGAGACTCTGTCTCAACAAAAGAAAAAAAGGGTGGTGCCTGTGGCTCAAGGAGTGGGGCAGTGGTCCCATACACCGGAGGTGGCAAGTTCATACCCGGCCCTGACCAAAAACTGCAATTAAAAAAAAATGACTGCAGCTTTAGCTATTTTATTAACTAATCTTCCCCTTCATTGACAACATACAGCTTTGTTAACATTGTGCAGCATTTTTACTTGGGGGGCATTGGGGAACAAACTAAAGATTGAAGATTTGATCTCTTTAAGACTATTTTGAGATATTCCCTGAGTTTACCGGGTAGACTTGCAGCAGCAACAGGGAAAATTCCTTTTCCTTAGGCTACTTCTCCTACCTGTGACTTTTCTCCCTGGGTCTCCTAATGTCCCTTAAATCCGTGGTTCCCAACCTGAGGGCTACATAATCCATGGCCTGTTAGGAGGCTATACAGGAGGTGAGCAGCAAGCCAGCAAACCTTCATCTGTATTTACAGTCACTCCCCATTGCTCACTTCACTGCCTGAGCCCCAACGCTTGGATTGGGGCAGCAGCATTAGATTCTCAAAGGAGTGTTAGCCCTACCTTACACTGTGCAGGCGAGGGATCTGCATGCTAGTTATGAGATTCCAATGCCTGATGATCTGAGGTGGAGCTGAGGATTAAGTAACATTCGGGCTTCATTACCTCCCATCACCCCCAAATGGGACCATCTAGCTTCAGGAAAAGAAGCTCCAGGCTCCCACATAATTACTTCATTATGTATTACAATGTAATAAAAGTAGAAATAAAGTGCACAATAACGTGCTTGAATCACCTTGAAACCATCACTCCCACCCCTACCTCAGTCCATGGAAAAATTGTCTTCCGTGAAACTGGTCCCTGATGTCAAAAAGTTGGGGGCTGCTGCCTTAGATGTAATGTAACCTGCTGAGTGTGGCTTTATACCTCCAGCCCTGATTTATAGAGCAGCTGGATTCATAACTGAATCTGTGAACAAATTCCAAAGACCCCTATATATGTTTTTATTATTCTCTCTCTGAACCACTTTTGACTTTTGACTTGTTCACCAGGAATGGTGGCTTTTCTGAAAGACAAGAGTTGAGATTCTGAAGGCTCCTGGACAACCTCCTGAGGCCAAGACCAACCATTATCCCCCAACCAGCTGCCAAAGCACTAAGTCCCTTGTTAATTGCACCACAACCTGCCCCAAGTCACGTGGCCTCTCCTTAAAAAGTCTATGATCTCTCTTAGTTGAACAGTTGAATTTGAGGCAGTTTCCCCTGTTCTCCCAACAAGCAAGACACCCAACAATTGGATCTTTGTGCGATGAGCAGGTAGACCTAAGTTGAAACGTCCTTGTGTTTTCCATAACAGACAGATAGGGAATGACATCTACTGAGACCACACAAGACAGCAACAACTTGGAGAGCAGAATTGGCAGCTTTAGACCCTCTGGAGCACATGACTGGGCCACCACATGGGAAAGGCTAGTGAGCAGCACCTCCTCATGGACTTCGGGTGCAACCACAGGCAGGAGATGGCAGTATACCGAGCAGCAGACCAGGGAACTGATCCCAAAAGGCTTCAATGGGCTGCACCCCTGAGTTTAGTTCCTTCCCCCATTACTGGGCCCATACCTTGCCAACCAGTGCTTTGACCATCTTCCTCCTCATGCCCCAGCTGCACCTCTGCCAGGGCTCTGGGTATTAGGCCTTTTTGACTCTTAATCCTAAAGGGTTTATTACGCACACACAATTTAATCTGTGGCTGATGGCCTCACCCCTCAGAAATCAAACACAACAGTGTTAGGGGTAGGGCTGGATGATGGATAAGGGGAAGGAGATACTTCCTGCCTCCTCCCACTCCGAGTTTGGCGCTCTCATTCTCCAGTCATGAAAACCAGTCTCAGATTCCAGCTTTCCACTAAACATCTCCGCTTGCTTGGCTCATCACTTCAGTTTCAACGCATACAAAGGTGAAGTGTTGTCATGTTTACCACCCAGCAGGTTCTTTCTCTGTGTCAATGACACTGCTATTGCCTTGTCACTCAGGCTCAGAACATGGAGTAATTTTATTGATTCAGCAGGCACACATACTTTATTCATCAGAGAAGAGAAATTTCTGGGAAATGGAGCACCACCTCTTTTCCAATCCCTTTGGGTGTGTTTTCTGGATGTCTTAATCTATTATATAAAATTCCTTGGCTCTGCACCTGTGGCTCAAGCAGCTAAGACGCCAGCCACATACACCTGAGCTGACAGGTTTGAATCCAGCCCAGGCCCGCCAAACAATGATGGTTGCAACCAAAAAATAGCCGGGTGTTGTGGTGGGCACCTGTAGTCCCAGCTACTTGGGAGGCGGAGGCAGGAGACTTGCTTGAGCCCAGGAGCTGGAGGTTGCTGTGAGCCATGATACCATATCACTCTACCCAGAGCGACAGCTTGAGGCTCTGTCTCGGGAGAAAAAAATTCCTTGCCATTTCAGGGCTGGAGTCTTCCTGTTCCCTGTGTGCTTTATGGTCATTCCAGTGGTGGATTTATTTGGGCTCAGAAGTGGAACTCCCCATATCCCAACTCACTGCTAAGAGTTTCAGGACTGGCTCAGCACCTGTGGCTCAATTGGCTAGGGCACCAGCCACATGCACCTAAGGTGGCGGTTCCGAATCCTCAGCCCGGGCCCACCAAACAGCAATGATGGCTGCAACCAAAAAATGACCAGGCGTTGTGGCGGGCGCCTGTGGTCCCAGCTACTTGGGAGGCGGAGGCAGGAGGCTCACTTGAGCCCGGGAGTTGGAGGTTGCTGTGAGCTGTGAGGCCATGGCACTCTGCCCAGGGGGATAGCTTTAGGCTCCATCTCAAAAAAAAAAAAAGAGTTTCAGGACTGTTTTTATTTTAGCATCCTGGGAAAATTTCAGCCATTATGATAACATCATATTCAGTTTTTATTTTAAGAAGTTTGTTGCAGGAGGCACCTGTGGCTCAAAGGAGTTGGGCACCAGCCCCATATGCTGGGGGCCACAGGTTCAAACCCAGCCCCGGCCAAAAAAAAAAAAAAGTTTGTTGCAAATCAAGTTTTTTTTTTTATAGGGTAAGTTTTTTTTTTTTAATTGAATGTTAACTATGTACATTAATGCACTTCTGGGGTACAGTGTGGGGTTTTCACATGCAATCTGAAATACTTCCATCAAACTGGTCAACACAGCCTTCACGTCATTTTCTTAGTTATTGCTTTAAAACGTTCACATTCTACTCTTAGAAAGATTCACCTGTACCCCTATAAGACAAACCTCAGAAGTGATCCCTCCAAACCCCCTCCCTCCTCCCATTCCCGCCTCCTTTCTCCCTCCCCCGTCCGCATGTTCTTATAGGCTATTTGGTTATAGCTTGGTGATTATAATATTCAAATGAGGTAACTTCTGTACTTTAAAAGCTCTGAATTGCTACATAAAAGGGGGTGTTATAATGCCTATTATTTTAGAGACTGGTAGGGACAATAGGCTTCCTAAGAGAAGATTAGTTTGAAAGGTTATTGGTAAGAAGGAAAACAAAGGATCAACAACAGTATAATATGATGGTTCCTCAAAAACTTTAAAATTGATTTTTTATATGATCCAGCAATTTCACCTCTAGGTAAATACATAAAAAAATTAAAAGACGTTTTTATACACCCATGTTCATAGCAGCATTAGTCATAATAGCTAAAATGTAGAAGCAACTCAAGTATCCATCCAGGGATGAATGGACAAACAAAATAGAATATTATATATTATGTACTTTATATATATACTTACATATATATATATATATACATACAATGGAATACCATTAAGCCTAAAAATAAAGAAGATTTTGACCTATGCTAGAATATAGCTGGACCTTAAGGACATAAGTAAAATGAGCCAGTCACAAAAAAGACAAATATATAATTCTACTTATGTACTTATGTGAGATATTTAGGGTAGTCCAAATCATAAAAAAAGAAAGTAGAATGTTGGTTTCTAGCATCTGGGGGTGGGGAGAATAGGGAATTGCTGTTAATGGGTATAGGGTTTCAGTTTGCAAGATGAAGAGAATGCTGTTGATGAATGGTGGTGATGATTGAATATGAGTATATTTAATACCCTTGAACTTTACGCTTAAAAATAGTTAAATTTCCTGTTATATGTATCTTCTGAAAAGAAATTTTGGAAAAGATAAATATGAATAAAAAACATTTTAAAGGCTATTGGTAGCTTCTGGGAATTATTCTGCAGAATTCCATTCAGAATATGAACAGATTCTAATATGTGATCAGTCAATAAAATTTGTTGAAAACATAAACATTTTATTTTCAAGGAGACAAAAGAGAATGAAAACTAAAATCCCCAATAGAGTACATTTATACACACACACACACACACACACATGCATACCCACCCACCCCCCACACACACACACGCAAAGAGTGACTGAAAGCTCTGTTTATATTAGCCTAAGAAGTTTTAATTGTTGAGTGGATTTTGTGGAACTGATAGATTTGGGGACATAATATATAGAGAGCAGAAATAGCCTAAAATGTTATTTTTATAGCCTCCTTTTCTCGAGTGAACATTCAGAAGTCAGTCATCTTTATTAAGAGGGAGATTAGCAAATTAATGCAATTTGAGTGTATTGGTGCAAAAGCAATAGAGCATTCAATCATAATTGAAACTTTAGTTTTCTCCTTTCTTCAAAAAGTGAAAATCATTTGCTCAATCACATGGCTTAATGTGAAAACTGTTAATTCTTTGGGTAATATCCAACTGAATAACAGAAACAAAAAATTAAAATTATATTTAAATGTGAGTTTAAGTTACACAAAATAAAATGTTTCAGTCTTTGCACTCTGAAATATTAATTTACTCCATTACATTTTTTAAACATGGCAGTCGTTGATCCCTATGTAGTCAAATCAACTAATAGAATCTAAACTTTCAGATAACTGGTTTACAGATTTATGTTAGAAATAAAATTTGTAAAAATGTGAAAGAGGCTTTGAAATTACCTTATTTTAAATATTAAAATTAGAGAAAATCATTTGTCTCAAGTAATGTAAACAAAGAGTGTGAAAGCCACTACCTCAATGAATACCTGTTTTGTATAACACAGCTCACAAAGGAGATAGAAATAATCATTCTTTTATTCATAGGTATTACACAGTTGTTCTAATATTCTATTTATCTACTCTAAGCATTCTACTATTTTACAAGTGAAAAGGAGCAAGTGAAATGTTAATAAGGCGACTATAATTTAAAATGTGATTTTGAATCTATATTGGAGTAATTTTTAAACAAGTACTTGATTATAGTGTAAGAATCAGAAATGGAATACTTGAGAAGAAAACAAGCTGTTCAGATCCAGAATGAGGAGTAATTTGCTAAGTATGTGCCAAACAGCCAAACACATAGAACTTAGCAGCCCACAAAATATGGACAAAAGGAATGGCATGTTGTGGGAAATACTAGATTAATCTTATCAAACTACAAGCCAGAATAGACTTTTGATAAAGGATCGTAGGCTTCCTGTCATCTACAGCATAGATAGTATAGTCATTTGCTTCAGGGGAACATTTTGGTCAACTACAGACCACATTTATGACCATGGTCCCATAAGAACAGGATACTGTATTTTTTATTGTACATACACATATTTCTGAATTTAAGATTATTTCATCAAAATATTATAATACACACTCACATATGTAGCTCATTTGGTAAGCAAGAATACTGTATTATTATTTGCATTTATTGAAATTTTCGTTTATGGGATTGCTAGCAAGAGTTAACATTTTCCTCATGTTTCTTCACTAATTGTAATTCTTTTGTGAATTATCTGAACATATTCTTTGTTCACTTACTTATGGGTTCTTAATTCTTTTTTTTTTTTTTTTTGAGACAGAGCCTCAAGCTGTCCCCCTGGGTAGAGTGCCGTGGCATTACAGCTCACAGCAACCTCCAACTCCTGGGCTCAAGCGAGTCTCTTGCCTCCGCCTCCCAAGTAGCTGG
>CAUYTI010101093.1:0-21855 GCA_963575145.1 Galago senegalensis
AACCCTAACCCCAACCCCAACCCTAACCCTAACCCTAACCCCTAACCCTAACCCTTAACCCTAACCCTAACCCTAACCCCTAACCCCAACCCCAACCCTAACCATAACCCTACCCCTACCCCTAACCCTAACCCTAACCCCTAACCCTAACCCTAGCCCTAGCCCTAGCCCTAACCCTAGCCCTAACCCTAAACCCAACCCTAACCCTAAACCCAACATTAACCCTAACCCTAACCCCTAACCCCGACCCTGACCCTGACCCTGACCCTAACCCCTAACCCCTAACCCCAACCCTAACCCTGACCCTGACCCTAACCCAAACCCTAACCCTAACCCCAGCCCTAGCCCTAACCCTAACCCTAAACCCTGACCCTGACCCTGACCCCGACCCCAACGCCAACCCCAACCCCAACCCCAGCCCTAGCCCTAACCCTAACCCTAACCCCTAACCCTAACCCTAAACCCTAAACCCTAAACCTAACCCTAACCCTACCCTAACCCTAACCCTACCCTAACCCTAACCCTAACTCCTAACCCCTAACCCTAACCCTAACCCTAACCCCTAACCCTAACCCCTACCCTAACCCCAACCCTGACCCTGACCCTAACCCCAACCCCAACCCTCACCCCTACCCCTACCCCTAACCCCTAACCCTAACCCTAACCCCCACCCCAACCCCAACCCTAACCCTAACCCTAACCCCAACCCTAGGCCTAACCCTACCTCTGATCCTGACCCCTAACCCTAACTCTAAACCGAGGGTGACAGAGACTGTATCTCCAAAAAAAGAAAGTAAAAATGAAAAAAAGAATAAGATTTGAAAAAGATAAAAATTGAATATATGAAGTTCATTCAACAACATCAACTCCATACAGTTCGAAATATTTTTGTCAGTGATGATACCACCCATTTAGTCCTTCCCTAAAGAACTGAGAATCTGTGGAATATGACCATGTCAAGTCATTATTAACTATAGAAACATAAATTCCTGCCTCAGTGTCCATAGATCAATCATTAGGGTGCCAGGCACATACACCAAGGCTGGCTGGTGTGAGCTCAGCCCAGGTTCAAACAACCACCACCAAAATAATAGCTGACCATTGTGGCAGGCACCTGTAGTCCCAGCAACTTCGGAGGCTTGAGGCAAGAAAATCGCTTAAGCCCAGGAGTTTGAGATTGCTATGAGCTGTAACACCACAGCACTCTACCACAAGTGACAGTGTGAGACTCTATCTCATAAAAAAGAAAAGAAATGAAAAATGAGTTCGCTTTTTAACTTTGGGAAACAAAGAGAAGTCAAAGGGAGCCAAATCAGGACTGTAAGGCTGATGCCTAACAATTTCCAACTGAAACTCTCACAAAATTGTTGTTTGATGAAAGGAAAGGACAGGAGCATTATTGCAGTTGAAAGGACTTCAAACGAAGCTTTCTTGGGTGTTTTTATGCTAAATCTTTGGATACCTTTCTTAAAACATTCCCGTTATAAGCACATGTTACCATTCTTTGGCCCTCCAGAAAGGCAACAGCAAAATGCCTTCCTTATCTCCTCAAAATTGTTCTCAACTAGTTCTCTTAACTAGTTTTCTTTTGCCTTGACTAGACAGAGACCAAAGATGGGCAATACAAAAGACACAAAGATACAGGAGAAGATGGGAAGTATAAAAAAGACAAAGAGGATAGAGTAAAGATGCCCAATCAATCTACAGAGCTTCACTCTTTCAGTTATTCTGTAGCCCTAAGGAAGTGATCAGGCCCCATAAGCTAGCCCCTTTCTACCTGATCTGACCTCTCTCTGGCCTCCTCTCTCCTGATCTAAACCCTATTTCAGTCTCTAAATACCTTCACTGCACCTGTGCTGAACTCATTTCCTCCTCATTGCTTTAAAATGAGAGGCTCCTCTGTGAGGGGGTCCCCAGCCCTATACCACTGCTCACATACTACCTCCCCTTGGGAGCCCACTCAGATGCTGCTGCTGGAGGGGGCACCTGCACACATCTCCTGTCTGTGCTTAGTGTTCTCCATACTGCTCATCATACTCTGAAACTTATCTGTGTACCTGTTTGCCTGCTTCTTATCAGAATAGAAGACCACAACAGCCAGGACTTTTCTACATTCCTTGGCCATAGCACTGTCTGCTGGTGTATGCTCCTTGAATAAATGGATGAACTGACAGATGAGTGAACACTTTTGCAGTAACTTTCTCCTCTGTAAAATGGTCATTTGCAGTAATTCATGGCACTTGTAGCTTTAAGTTATTATCAGAGATGTGCCATATTTAAATTTTAAAATGTAATTTATCCAGCTGAGTCCCAAATTTTCACATCAATATCTTATCAAAATATTAAAGGATGGCTGAACAAAATATTTGACAACCTTTCTAGTGAACCTTGCCTATAATTAAGGTCAAATTATTACATACTGTGACCCACATAAACCCATTGCCCTTATCTGCTGGCAGTGATTATGGCCACTGTTATCCTAATAACCACAGCATATGAGACACTGCTAGCCAGCCCCTGGAGAGGCCAAATGACCCTACGTGCCAATATCTAGAAATTTTTTTTGGAGACAGAGTCTCACTATTTCACCCTCCCCCAGTGGCATCAGACCTTACAGCAACCTCTAACTCTTAGACTTAAGCAATTCTCTTGCCTCAGCCTCCCAAGTAGCTGGGACAATAGGTGCCCATCACAGTACCTGGCTACTTTTGTTATTATTGTCATTCTTGTTTGGTGGGCCTGGGTTGTGCTCAAACCTGCCAGCCCTGGTGTATGTGGTGGGTGCCCTAGCCATTGAGCTACGGGTGCCATGCCCAACAGATAGAAATTTTTTATTCACTTCCAAGGCCTGCTGTCACAGATAAGTTAAACGACTGGATTCCACAGTACCAGTCCACGGAATTCTGTACACCAAGTAAAATATTGACTAACTACAATTTTACTCTAAATAAAATACTTTAAAAATATAGCCACTTTAAGAACAAGAGATATTTTAACTTTGTAATATAGGGGGATCTAATATATACTGCATTAATTAATAACATTACTAATATACACTTTTACTATAAGGGTATAAAAATAACCAAAAAACCCACAAGAAAACACAGTTCTTTAAAGACATATCCTCACTATTCTCTGAAATTGCTGTCTTTTCTCTACATAAAAATCAAATTATTAACCTCTCATCCACCCCTCCATTCATAGGCTTGGGTGACAAGTAGAAGGACTCTTTGGTCTGACAACATATTTTGGTGAGCACAACGGGAACACTGGATGGACAGGTTAGTAAATAAAGCAGGTGTCCTCAAACTGCAGCCCACCGAGGACATTTATCTGGCCCACCGGGTGTTTTTGCCACCCACTGCTGCCTGTCCTGCTTAGCAGCCAACTCATCCCAAGGCCTGTAGTCTGGCCCTCCAACAGTCTGAGGGACAATGAACTAGCCCCCTGTTTAAAAAGTTTCAGGACCCCTGAAATAAAGACTCACCTAGGACTCTGCTGATCTGCCTCAACAGGTGAGACAAAAAAGTGCCTCCCTGACACTCCTTGCAGCACTGCTGGAATACTTTCTTTCTGGGAACAGGCTGCTGTGGTGTCCTTCTTCTCTCATTATCTCCTCATATTTATAACAAAATATTTTTCACTTTTGTTCAGGTTAGCACAGGGGTTAGACTCCCAATTTAATTGTACACAAGGGTTAGTGTTGCCTCTGATTTTACACAAGAGTAACAACACTTCATCTTCCAGTCAGTTCCTAATATTTGACATAAACTGAAAAAACTTGTAAAAAAGCCTCAGACACTACAAGTAAAATTCCAGACCTGGCCTTCAAAAGTCTTTTGATAACTGCATAGAGATAAAGAGAAGAGAGAAAAGAGATGAAGCCAACAGCATGCCTGGAGAACAGAGAAAAGCTTTTCAAATGGTACTAACACTAGAATAAAATGTTTTCAGATAAAGAGATACCCTAAAAACTCACACAAGATGACATAACAAATATGTCAAAAATACTCCTCCCTAGGGGGGAGTAAACACTACTTCCTCTGCATCCAGCTGGATCTCTAGATAAAAATGTGCCAGGAAGCAGAGCTCATGCCCAGATCTAAAAGAGACCCTCTGAGCCGGCATCCTCCACACCCACAGACCCTCTAAACCTACTTCAATAAAATGAACAGACCCCAGCCTCAGAACAAACTCAACTTTGTCACACCAGGATAGCTGGACCTCATATAACTTTTTTTATTACAGATAAGCAAACTGATTTTAATAACACCAGGGCCACTTCTTCTAGTCTAAATTTCTATTTTAATTTTTTTTTCTTGAGATAGTCTCACTTTGAAGCTCAGTGTAGAGTGCTATGGTGGCATATCTCACAGCAACCTCAATCGGCTGGATTTGTGCCATCCTCCTGCCTCAGCCTTCCAAGGATCTGAAACTACAGGTGCCCACCACAACACCTGGCTAGTTTTTCTACTTTTAGTAGAGATGGGGGTCTCACTCTTACTCAGGCTGGTCTTGATCTCCTGAACCCAAGAAGTCTACCCACCTCAGCCACCCAGAGGGCTAACATTATAGGAATTTGCCACTGTGCCTGGCCACCTTTTGTTTTAAATTTTTTAAGCCACTGTTTTCCTCTATCTCCATCTTCAGAATAAAAAAATAAAGTACAACTCCCTGTATATTCTACAACTTCCCACTAACTGGGAAATCAAATCAAATTGCCCTACTACACTGTTTAAATGAAATCTTAAAGTGAAATTAAACACCTAACTCCTTTAACATCCTAAATTTTCTCTCTCATATTTTTAAAAAAACTAAGACTTCGGTGGTACCTGTGGCTCAGTGAGTAGGGCGCTGGCCCCATATACCAAGGGTAGCGGGCTCAAACCTGGCCCTGGCCAAACTGCAACAACAAAAAAATATAGCTGGGTGTTGTGGCAGGCACCTGTAGTCCCAGCTACTACGGAGTCTGAGGCAAGAGAATCTCCTGAGCCCAAGAGCTGGAGGTTGCTGTGAGCTGTGACGCCATAGCACTCTACCAAGGGTGACAAAGTGAGACTCTGTCTCTAAAAAACAAACAAACAAAAAAACTAAAACTTTATATACAACCTTCTTTTTGCCTTTGTATAAGCTTACAATTAAAATTTTACAAAGACAATAAAAGGAGAAAGATATAAAAGGACATAAATATAAAGATATACTTTTCTCATCTAATGTGCACAACGTACATAATGTGCATAAGGATGAAGGACTCAACTACAACTTTAACTTTACTTTAGAAACACAACCAATGTAATCTAATCATTTATACCCTCATATTAATCTGAAATGAAAATAAATTAAAATACAAAAATAAATTTGGGTGAAATCTACTTTAAAAAAGATATAAGTTTAATAAAAAATTTTATGTAAGAAAAGTCCTACATAAAAACTTTTTATCCTAAATAATACTTTAAAAATTTAAGACAGAAAAGAACTTAAACATGTCAAAAATAGTTCATATAATTCATAAAAGTTCATAGAATGTTTTTTAAATTTTATATAACTATAAGAAAAAATTACAATTAAAACAACAAAGTTTTTTGTTCTCAGGTTATAAGTCATATTTAAAATATCATAAATCTCTTTTCTTATATACACATTTAAATAAATACAGCAAAAGTTCAAAACTCAAAGAGTTAATGTGCCACTATAAAATTAAAATACAAAATTTGTTAAACTCTTTTTACCTGCTAAAAGCTGTGGTTGCTATGTTACAAAGGTCCTCAAAATAAAATATGAATGCTTAACAAAACTCCCAAGATCAACTGCTCATTTAAAACTAAAAACAAAGGGGGGGGCTCTTCTTTTGCTACTTTTCTTTCCTTTCCTAATTAATGCTACTGTGTCTGACTCTTACAATAGCTGGGCATATTCTTAACAAGTGACTTCTTTTAATTTACATTACATTCCCGGACTTCATTTCTTCTCTTCCATTTATACCAAAAGGTAGTAAAAAAAAAAAACCTGAAGATTAACCAATTCTAATTTTAAAATCCTGTATTTTCAAGTACATAACAAATTTCATTTCTTCCCACTTAGAGACTATCCATTTACAAATAGTAGTTACTACTACATCTCAACATTTACAACAACAACCAAACATCTGCCTATACAAAAACAACCTCTAGGCAAGTGATTTTCAACTGGTGTGCCACAAAAATTTCTGAAGATCATTTAAGTCTTCTCAAAAGAAGTTCAAAGCACAGTAAGCATATTTTTTACTCTTTTTCTTTTTTGATAAACCTAATTTAAGTGTGCTATGGAAGTTTAACTATAGGTTCAAGTGTGCCATGAGATAAAAAACAAAGGTTGAAAAACGATGCTTTAAACAAATATCCACTTCCACCCTGATAGATGATTTGAAAGCCCACTACTTTCAACAAAAAAGGGTTAAAACAGTCAATGACCCATTTCCCAATGAACTGTACTTTACAAATCAAAGAAAAAATATTAGACAGTTAATAAGACATGACCAGGTCAGGGAACAAATACAATTAAACTATTTTAACTATTTTACACTAAGTCAGACAACCCTAAGTCATCATACTAAGCTGTCATATTAAATTAACATGAAAATGGAATTAATCAAGACCTTACAAAAAAATTTCCTTCGAATTAAAACTAATCCCCAAAACTGTCTCACATAGACAGGTGCATACAGTCATATGTCACACTAAAATAATTTTTAAAAACAGCCTAATTAAGACCATAGGGAGTAGACTCCCCCTCACAAAATAACATGTCAAAAAGGTTCCCCAAACTAACCAAATAGTTAGTCTACAATAAAGTATTTTAAAAACCCAATTAAATAACAATATCCCTAAATAAACTACCCTCAAAAACCTCACTGGGATTCACAGGCCAAAAGAAAGAAAAAAATCACCACACTCCAGTGAAAACAATACATCCCGGCCAGGCATGGTGTCTCACATCTGTAATCCCAGCACTCTAGGAGGCCAAAGCTGGTGAACTGCTTGAGCTAACAGGTCCCAGACCAGCACAAGCAAGACCCAAACTGTCTCAAAAAATGGCCGGGCGTTGTAGCAGGCACCTGTAATCCCAGCTACTCAGGAGGCTGAAGGCAAGAGAATTGCTTGAGCCCAAGAGGTTGAGGTTGCTGTGAGCTATGATGCCACAGCACTCTACCCAGAGTGACATCTTGAGACTCTGTCTCTAAAAGCTAACGAACTAAATAAATTAATTAAATAAAATTTTAAAAAGCTGGGCATTGTGCTGGGCACCTGTAGTCCCAGCTACTCAAAAGGCTAAGGCAAGAGAATCAATTGAGCACAAGAATTTGAGGTTGCTATCAGTTATGATGCAACAGCACTCTACCCACAGCAACAAAGTGGAACTCTGTTTCAAAAAAAAAATACATCCCTCCACCTTCTTGATCAACTTAGACTGTAATAATTTCTCAAAATATAGACATTATAGCTTTCTATCAAGATAAAAATATGTAAACTTCTTTAATTCACACTATAATAAACAGATCAAATTTTATTTAACAGTTGTGGACCCTACACTATTAGACATCTTATACCTTTCTTACAGCATATACAAAACATACAACACTCTATAGACACACGTAATACACTCAAAAACTACGTTTCCCCAACATCTGCCATAGTGATAGACACTACTCACTCCTACCAAATCTGTCTCCTATCCATTTTTATAATGCCTAATATGACTATTAGTCTTAATATTCAGATTAGCCACTTGACCTGTACTATAACAAAAGCCTTAAATACTACTTCTCAAGCTAGAAACACTATTACTAAAAAATTAAGACAAAGTACAAAAACAAAAAAAGTACACTGCACTATGCAATGTCTCACTAAGATATAATCACAAATGCCAAAATTTCAAAGATATGTATTATTTTGTCAAATAATTCCCAAACAATTAAAAAACAAACTATTAATAATATAATCCAAAATGTACCTCAAAGGAACAAATTTAACACTAAAATAAGAACACTATGTTCCCAACACAACAATAGCCATCTTGGGGGGTACCCCTGTTAGTTCAATTACTATCTATACTACTATACACAAAACATGCCTACCTTCCTGTCTCTTTACTCACTATATCAACTTTCAACTTTAAAAAATTAATACTTTAAAACACAGCCATTATTACCATGTCAAAAAATGAAAATCCATAAATATAAAGGCACATAAAAAATAAATATAGCCACTGTGATCCTAAATAACCACTACATACTAGACACTACTAGACAAGCCCTGATGAAACCAAATATGCCTACATGCCAATGTGAATTATGTATTCACTTTCAAACCCTACTATCATAGATAAAAGACTAGACTTCATAATACCAAAGAACCATGACAGTCTATACACTCAATAAAATATTAACTGTTGAAGAATGGACACCATACTTGCAAAGGACAGTTACTGATTCTTATCACATTAAAAGGAAATGCTGAAAACAGAACAGTCTCCTGGTAAGCCTAGAGATGTTTTGTGACTTAGGGGCAATCCCCCAAGTAACTGAGTGCTCCAGGATGAGGTAAGATAGGTCATTCCTTAGTAAGCAGGTGTTAAAATTGATGCTTGATGCTCCTTCATGGGGGTTTTGGGAAAAGAACACATGAGGAAACAGCACCTGGCAATCCTTACGCATGCAGTCCTCCTATGTAATTACCTTAACTCTCTACACCTATTGTGTATGTTCTTACCTTAACGTTCCACACTTGTTGTGTAATAACCTTAAATACTCATTCCAGAGGAGACTCAGGGCTCTCCTGCACCTCTAGTTACGCTACCTCTTGGAAGCTGGCACTTCAATCCGTGTCCAGTTTGGTTCTTTCATGCAGTGGCGCCGGCAATAACTAACTATAAATTTAGACCAAATAAAAATACTTTTAAAATATAACCACTTTAAAAACAAAAAAAATGTTAACTTTATAATCTATAGACAGAGAGATCTTTTTAACATTTACTATGCTAATAACGTTACTTACACGTTTACTATAAAAATATAAAAGTAACTCCCCCAAAACAGAACAGCTCTTTAAAAAGATACCCCTGCTCTTTGCAATTACTGACTTTTCTATAAATAAAAATGAAATTCTTACTCTCTCATCCACTTCTCCGTCAATTGACTTAAATGATGGATTCATTAGTCCAACAACAGCCACACTCAGAGGAAAAGCACGAAGGTGCAGGGCGAGCTGCACTGACAAGCCTGAGCTGCAACTGTCTGCAGACTGCTGGGACTTGCACCTTCTAGGGCAGCCACAGGTGGTGAAGTGAGGTGGCCAGTGGATTGAACTGTCAGGTAGGAACTGGGTATTTACCGATTTGGGGTTTAATACTCGCCAGCCAAGACAATATCCCGGCTTTGGGTCAAATATCTGGGAGTACTTTGTGTGCGATGGCAAATCTGATAAAGCAAGCAGTCATCAATAGGGAATCTGAGGGGAAAAGAGCACTACTTGCTGTACTGCTTTTGCGAGTTCCCTAGAATTATAAAATTGGAAGGAGCTGACTTTTTTAAGACAGTCTCACTCTGTCGCCCTGGGTAGAGTGCCTTGGAGTCATAGCTCACAGCAACTTCAACCTCCGGGGCTAAAGCGGTCCTCCTGCCACACCCTCCTGATCACCTGGGACTCCAGGCGCCACCACCACGCCGACCAGAAGGAAACGCTTCTCTAAACAACCCGGTCAACACCCCGTCAGGGAATCGGAGACGACATCAAACTCGGCGGCAAAGGCCGAGCCCCACCCAAATCCAGCTCACCACGGCTGTGGAACCAAGTGCCCAGGTAACTGCTGCCACTTTAGTGTGGAGAAGCCACTAAGTGGACATCACACCAGCGGCCAAAGTAACTCGTGCGTGGAGGACCTCGGCGTGGTGGACACAGGGGGGCTCTCCGTTTCCCACACGGAGCCTCCTCCCGGGTCTCTGAACACCAGCTGCCCCTCAGCAGGCGGAGCTGGGACGGGAAAGTCGCAGTCACGGTTGGAGTCCGGGAGCCCTGGCGTCCTGAGCTCGTCGCGCTGATGCGGTGGCGGCGCTTCATCTCCTCAGGAACCGCGGCGCTGAGCAGCCGCGCGTTCACTCACGCCGCCTCCCAGAGGAGGCGGCGCTGCGTCGTCTCACGCCGGCGCCCACGCCGCGGGCAGGACAGGCTGTTCTCCCCCTGCTGGCCACGATGGGCACTACAGCCTCGCGGCTCTGGGTGCTTCCAAAAACAGGGTGAGACCTCAGCTCCAATTCCTGTGCCACCACACCCCGCTCCTGGAGCTGTCCCTATCCCAATCCCCAGACTCTGGGAATGTTTACCTGTCTTTCATGTAATCCTATTAGTGATTGATAAGTATCTTGAGAAGTAAAAGTAATGAAAATAGCTAAAGGGTAATCGGGTGGCTAATGGAGAATTAGGACGTGAGAAACTGCAAACATGACGTATGTTGTTGTTACAAACACCCGTTGGCTGGCTCGGCGCCTGTGGCTCAAGCGGCTAAGGCGCCAGCCACATACACCTAAGGTGGCGGGCTCGAATCCCCAGCCCGGGCCCGCCAAACAATGATGGCTGCAACCAAAAAATGGCCAGGCGTTGTGGCGGGCGGCTGTAGTCCCAGCTACTTGGGAGGCTGAGGCAGGAGACTTGCTTGAGCCCAGGAGTTGGAGGTTGCTGTGTGATGCCATGTGTGAGTGTGATGCCATGGCACTCTACCCAGGGGAAAGCTTGAGGCTCCGTTTCAAAAAAAAAACAACACCCATTGGCTGATCAATTTGTGAAACCATTTCAAAGGGTTAAGATCTGACAGTCCATGGATCTGGACTGGTCAAATCCTTGACCCTCAAGGATTTCAGATACAGGCACCATATTAAGATGTGCCTGGGATGCTTCAAAAATTTGTTCTTTTGGCGGTGCCCGTAGCTCAGTCGGCAATGGCACCGGCAACATATATGTACGGTGGCAGGCTTGAACCCGGCCCGGGTCTGCTAAGCAACAATGGCAACTGCAACTAAAAAACAGGGGGGCGTTATGGTGGACGCCTGTAGTCCCAGCCACTTTGGGAGACTGAGGCACGACAATTGCTTAAGCCCAAGATTTTGAGGTTACTGTGAGCTGTGATGTAACGGCACTCTACCCAGGATGATAGCTTGAGACTCTGTCCCCCCCAATTTTTTTTTCTTTTAATTTTGAGATATCTAGTGTTAAATTGTCTTCTCTTCCTTGAAGATGTCTCCTTACATGTTCCCACTGATGCTTAGTATCATTATAATAAGGAGTTTTACAAAAATCAGAAGTATTCCGATCACATTGATTTTGGAGTCTATGCTCCAAATTCATGACCCTATTTCATTTGCCAATTTTTTCACTTGAGATTTCCACAATCTAATTGAATTCTTTTGCCATTTTTCCATGAAATGTCCAGTTTGAATAGAGTTATGGATTGCAATCCCTGCAGTAGCAGTACTTGCAGTAACTGTAATAAATCCCATAATCACCTCGGCACCCATAGCACAGTGGTTACAGCACCAGCCACATACACTGAGGGTGGCAGGTTCGAACCCGGCCTGGGTCAGCTAAACAACTGCAACAACAACAACAACAAAAATAGCCAGGCATTGTGGTGGACCCTACCAAGGGCAACATAGTGAGACTCTGTCTCTAAATAAATAAATAAATCCCATAATCACAGCAATCAAGGTGAACACAAATCTTTTACACTTGCATAAAATTCCTCTCAGAATTCCAATGACTATGTGCACTGATGGGGAAGATTCCCATGGTCTGTGTAAGACAACTGGAATCCAAACACCTACCTTTGCTCTTACTGATAGCACATTGTCATTTTGATCTAAGGTAAAGTCAATGCAACTAAACAGTTTGCAGTTCTTAGAATTAATAGTTTGTGATTCAGGCAAAAAAACTTTCTCACTACCAACATGTACAGAGGTTTTACACAAACTCTCAGCGGAATATTCTTTGTAGAACTCAAGTACATATGATATCTATAATAGTCAAATTCTCCCACAGTAACTGTTGTATTACAAATCCTAAGTCCTGTCATAGCAAAAGCCAATTTCCAAATGCCAAGGTGTTCAGGACCAACAGTAGGATATATCATTGTAGGCCATAGGGAAACTATCCCCTTTTCCTCCCATTTAAGGTGGTTAGATTGTAAATGTCTATACATTAAAGGAGGATCATCTTTACTTTCCCTATATGTGATTATTATATGACCCTCCTGGCAATCATCAAGCTGGTGAGCCCTTGTAGGGCCTGATCAACTGCTGTTCCAAACCTAACCTGTTGTTGCACCACTGCTGTGGCTACACAGTCTTCTCAGTTCAAAATATCAACTGGGTTGGGTCCATCTCCATCCTTTTTAGGACAGCTGTGCAATGTTTTTGTTTTATTGTCAGACGTTTTTAAGATCACTTCAATCTTTCTAGTTCTACTGCTCACATAATCAATTTTTAAAGCAAATGACAATCCATTAAACACAAGAAAAGCCAGATGAGTTTTATTATACTCTAGCTGATGAGACAACCAGGTTGGAATATCTAATTTCAAACAACCTTGTGCAGGACCAAGGCATATAGGTAGACAATTATATCCCACCAAAACATTCACTGCCATGCCTTCTTCCTCTAAGTGACTTGGGAGCAATCATCAGTAGGCCCTGGCATCCATGCACTATCATTTGCATAAATTTCAATAGCCAATTCCATCCAAGAAATAGGTCTAACAGGTTTTGACATCTCATCAAAATTTTGTGCCAGTGTCACAACCATCTCAGCAATTTGTGCCTTCACCATTTTGCTACCCACCACCAGGCTCCTTGGTTACAGAACCAAGGTGCCGCTCATGAGGTCTGTGTCTGGGACGAAGAGGGTACAGCAGGAGCCTGGCTCCTTGGTGCCTCTTGGTCATCTCCCACTTCTGGTCCTGGCTGAAGAATTACAGGAAACTGCCATGCTTCTAAATCCCCTCTGACCCTAGCCTGTACTAATGCTCTACTTAATGATGTCCCTTGATGACCCAAGAATATAGATGTTAATGGGCAACTAGCTGGCACCAAAAGTCTATTTACTGCAGTAACAGGGATAACTGGTGGAGTCCCCAGGATCTGTGCCCAGGCGGCGTTTGCCCCCACAGCAGGAAGGAGCAGCCACTGAGGAGCCACCAAGCTCTTAAGCCATACACTGTTGGTCCCTAACTCACTCACAGAGCTGTCCCAGAGCCACCTGCCCCATCCACCCCTCCAACCCAGTCCAGCTGACCCTCCTCAGGGCACAGGGCAGGACAAACCAGAGTACCCCACAGTAACCCTCTTCCTTTCTGAACAAGTGAGGACCCAGCCCCTGGCCTTCTTCCTCCCCTCACAGAGTTGGAAAGGTCAGTATTGTAGGAAACCCGACCCTGAGAGGTGCTTTCTCCTTCCCACTTTTTTAAGAAACAGGCTCTCACTCTCTCACCAGGCAGGAGTGCATTGGCATGATCTTAGCACAATGAAGCCTCAAATTCTTGGGCTCAAGCTGTCCTCCCACGTCAGCCTCCAGAGTTGCCTGGACTACAAGTATGTGCCACCACACCAAGCTTCTTTATCAGTTTTAAACAGAGTTGTCTTCTTCTTGAGTCTTAGTTTCTTTGTATATTTGGCATACAAGTCCTTTTCTAGATGTGTTTTCAAGTCTTTTCTCTCAGTCTGTGGCTTATGATTTTGTTTTCTCATCAGGATCTCTCACAGAGTAGACATTCCAATAGTCTACATTATCAGGTTTTGTTTTTTCTTGATAGGATGGCTTTTGTATTGTATCTAGAAAGTCATGACCAAATCCACGAAGAGTTTTTTCTGTGTTTTTTTCTCTTTCTGTAACTTTTACAATTTGCATTTGAAATTTTAAGTCTACAGACTACTTTGAGTGAATTTTTAGATAAGGTACAAATTTAGTGTCTATGTTTATTTTTTTCACATATGGTCTTCATTATGTTCTCTTGCCACTTGTGGAATAGAATTCACTTTCTCTGTTGATTTGCCTTTGTCCTGTTAACTATTTACATGGGTCTGTTTTGGGCTCTAATCTGTTCCATTTATCTATCTACCTACCTATTCCTTTGCCAATATCACATTCACGTCATTACTTTAGCTTGGTGGTAAGCATACAGATGCAGATTTGTAAATTCTTTAACTTTGTCCTTCTTCAGTCTTATATCATGTGTTCCAGGTTTAGAAACAGTTTGTCTTTATCACTGGTGGGCATTTGATTGACATTTTGCTGAATCTGTAGATCAACTCAGAACTGTAATTTTTACAGTGATGATTATACTACTCCTGAGGAAGGAATAGCCCTGCATTTATTTATATTCCTTTTAATTTCACTCAAATGCATTTTGGGGTTTTCTGAATGCATATTTTTATATATATTGTTAAAATGACACCTAAGGACCTCATTTTGGGGTGTACTACTTGAAATATATTTTTTTTTTGGTTGCAGCCCTGGGCCAAGTTCAAACCCATCACCCTAGGTGTATGTGGCCAGTGCCCTTGCCAACTGAGCTACAGGCGCCGCCTATTTGAAATATTTTTAACATAGAAAATTCTAACAATTTCTACACTTTATTTCTGATAAGTAGGAAGTCAATTGACTTTCGTCTATTGCCATCAACTGTGCATCCATTATTCTCTCCATCCATTTTAATTAGGGCATGGGATGGTGGGATGAGTTCAGTTTGATTTTCCAACATTATAGCATAGGCTAATCAGAGCACTGAATTTCAGGAATTCACCAGGACTGTAGGAAGGGGAGCATGGCCTCTGCCAAGCAGGAGTGCCAAGCATTCTCCACTGAACCTTGGCCAAAGGCAAGGGGCATGCAAACTCGTCTCCTATGGCACACATGAAGTATCTGCATTCTATCCACAGACATCTGGGTTGTATCCATAATAAGGCTCAGAGCTTCTTTATCCTCAAGACACACTTGGTAACGCCTGGGGGCAGAGCCACAGTACAGACTAGAACTTCATTCTCAGGACTACCCTGCAAAGATACTGGAGTAACTTCAGGGCACATGAGGGCTCTGTGAATAAAGATGAGGAAAATCTGGGTCTATCTATGGCCCTGAGTTCTGAGGAAGGAATTTTGCTGTTTTCGTAGCTTTCTCCTGTAATATTTTAGCAAGACTTATTTCACAAAAGTGTCCATTTATTTAGATCATTGACTGCTCATCTTTATGCCATGCCAAACTACTTTCTATAGATTTGGGTTTGTTTCTAGGGATAAATCCCAGTACAGGCAAAGGACTCTGCAATGAAACACTGGAACAGTTCTGGAAAAAGGTGAAGATGGGTGTAGGACCTATAGACTTCCCCTGGAACCTAAGGGGAAACAGCCAATGTGCACGATATATAGTTGCTCTTTTTTTTTTTTTTTGAGATAGTCTCACTATGTCGCCCTCAGTAGAGTACCATGACATCACAGCTCACAGCAACCTCAAACTCTTGGGCTTAAGCAATTCTCTTGCCTCAGCCTCCCAAGTAGCTGGGACTGCAGGTGCCCACCAAAGTGCCTGGCTATTTGTTGTTGTTGTTGTCAATGTTGTTTGGCAGGCCTGGGCCAGGTTCAAACCTGCCAGCTCCGATGCACATGGCCGGCACCCTAGCTGAACTCATATATGGTTGCTTTTATTATGGTTGTTTTAATGTTTCATTTTTCTTAGTAGTAAGGTAGTTGTAATGATATTGAAAAGTTGAAAACTAAGCATGTTAAAACTTGCAACATTAGTTAAGCTTAAAAATATTATTTATACCAATATCAGCTTATATTACTAACTCATTTCATGGCTTTAATGGAGTAAACTCAACAATGTTTGTTTGTTTGTTTCTGTGACAGTCAGTTACTTGGCTATATATTTGAAATGGTACATAAGATATTGTCCAGTTTAAAAACATTGACGTTACACATTAGATGAAATATATTAACTACGTAAAGTTTTGCTATTATACCATAAAATCAATCGAAGAGAGTTACTGCCTTATTCCTCTCTAGGCCTTGACTATTTTAAGTAATACCAGAAATAATGAAATGTAAGTTAACATTCAGCTATGAACCTGTGTGATCCTGGGGTCCCTTCTAGGGGCAGATCTCTAAGCATTATTCTAAGCACTAGTCTAGGCTTTTCTATGCTAGTTGATTTATTTGCATTTTCCTTATTTCAGGGTCCACTGGGGGGGGTGGTTGGTTTTTGTTTCTTTGTTTCTTTGTTTTTTAGAGACAGAGTCTCACTCTGTCACCCTTAGTAGAGTCCTATGGCATCATAGCTCACAGCAACCTCCAGCTCTTGGTCTTCCAGTGGTTCTCAATCTTCCTAATGCCATGGCCCTTTAATACAGTTCCTGTGGGTCACTACCCACAGGTTGAGAACCACTGGTTTAGGCAATTCTCTTGCCTCAGCCTCCCGAGTAGCTGGAACTACAGGTGCCCACCACAACACCCAGCTATTTTCTTGTTGCAGTTAGGCTGAGGTCAGATTCTAACCCACCACCCTCGGTATATGGGGCCAGTGCCCTACTCACTGAGCCACAGGTGCTGCCCAGGGTCCATTTTGTTAATGTATATATATATTTTAAGACATACTCTCACTCTGTCACTCTGGGTAGAGTGCTGTGGTATCATCACAAGTCAAAGCAACCTCAATCTCATGGGTTCAGGTGATCCTCTTGCCTCAGCCTCCCAAGTAGCTGGGACTACAGACACCTGCCATGACATCTGGATAATTTTTCTATTTTTTGTAGAGATGGGGTCTTGCTCTTGTACAAGCTGGTCTCAAACTCCTGGGCTCAAGCAATCCACCTGCCTTGGCCTTCCAGAGTGCTAGGATTACAGGCATGAGCCACTGAACCCAGACTAATGTGTATTTTTGTTAGGAATCACCCATTTCCTTGAAGTATCAACTTTGATACAATAGCTTTCTCTTATTGACTTTAAATTTTTCCTCTTTCTAGATTTTTTTAATTCCATCTGCTTTTGATATTTTTCCATCAACAGTGTGTGTGTGTGTGTGTGTGTGTGTATATATATATATATATAGAGAGAGAGAGAGAGAGAGAGAGAGAGAGTCTCAACCTGTCACCCTGGGTAGAGTGCTGTGGTGTCACAGCTCACAGTAACCTCAGCCTCCTGGGCTTAAGCGATTCTCTTGCTTTAGCCTCCCAAGCATCTGGGGGTACAGGCATCTGCCACAACACCCGACTATTTTTTGGTTATAGTTATCATTGTTGTTTGGCAGGCCCAGGCAAGATTCTAACTCGCCAGCTCCAGTGTATGTGCCTGGTGCCCTAGCCGCTGAGCTACAGGAGCCCAGCCCATCAACAGTATTTTTAAGATACACTTATCTTATATTTGATTGAGCATACCACCATGTTTGACAGTTCCTCACAATGCATTGACAATCTTAAATGATTTTTAATTAATTCCTGCTGAAGTTTAATACCTTTTGCAGGACCCAACAGTCAATGGTATTGTTTATAAAATTAAGAACAGGGCGGTGCCTGTGGCTCAGTGACTGGGGTGCCAGCCCCATATACCAAGGGTGGCCGGTTCGAACCCGGCCTCAGCCAAATTGCAATAAAAAAAAACAGCCAGGCATTGTGGCGGGCACCTGTAGTCCCACCTACTCAGGAGGCTGAGGCAAGAGAATCGTCTAAGCCCAAGAGCTGCAGGTTGCTGTGAGCTGTGACGCCACAGCAGTCTACCAAGGGCTACAAAGTGAGACTGTCTTAAAAAAAAAAAAAAAAAGTCCTCACCTTGTTCTGCCTAGCTCCTCCCGTTGCCTGACTGCCAGCTTGAAATCTAATGGAGTTTGCCATGCTGTATTTCGCAGTTACCTGGGACCAGAGACTCCTTTGTTTTCTTTCCATGTGTCTTTCTTTGTTAACAGGAATGTCTTTGACCAGTACCCTCAACTTGTCCCACCGTTTTACCTTGCATGCTGATAACTTGTTTTCTATCTTCAAAAGTTCACAGACGGAGAGAAATTTTCCTTCAAGATGGTTCATAGCCACAGTCTCAACTATGCCTAATTTAAATAATTTAGATTGATAAGATTTGAACCTTTTGAGCTGATGAGATTTGCAAGGGATTTTTACACTTGAGTTGCTGCTATAATGGGTTGAGGCTTTGGAAAACCTTGGAATAATCACATGGAATAGGTATACATATTTGAGGGGCAGTCAGTGAATGTGAACTGTGGTGAGCAGACTAGTAACGAAGACAGAAAGAAAAAGAAAAGAAATATAATATTAAAATTATATATAGTATAAGTACCAGCTAGCTCTATAGTCCTAGGAAAAGAACAATAAAAACATTTTTTTGATGCAGATACGAGGTGATGCCCAGAATTAGAAAAGAAAAACTAGATCTGCTTCTAGATAAGATGGGGCCGGAAGTTGATTGCGAGCTAGTTGCCATGGAGATGGGTCTTATTTTCGTGACTTTATTCTGGACGCGGGGGCTGCCCCAGAGTGGCATCCCTGGAGGGGCGGAGGCTACAGTCCTGAGGACCCCTCCAGCCCTCCTGGAGATGCGTTGCAGCCAGCAAACCTCACCTGGCGGTCACAGGGCCTGTCCAGAGGCAGGGCCTCCCACTCGCGAGGACTCTGCCTCCGCGGGCTCAGCCCAGGGACAGTCCCAGCCTCGCCAGCTACTTCCAAGTGGGTCACACTCTGGGACCTTGGAGAGCCGCTAAGAACTGGGCCGGGGGTGCTCCCGGCTGAAGGCGTCCTGGGTCCCCGCTCCCCTCGGGTTCTCCTGAGGCGCGGGGCCCGGTTTCCCGCTGAGTCAGCTCCTGGTCCAAACTGCCCAGCGCCTCTCGGTTCCCACGGCCACCCCAACTGCATCCTCCGACTCCAACCCGAAGGCGCAGAACGCGCTCCCTTCGCCCAAGGGCGCGTCCTGAGAGTCTGTGGGACCTCGGTTCCCGTGCGTTTCCCGCCACACACCCCGTTCGGAGGAATGGGCCCTCCGGATATCCACCCCTCAGGATGCCCTGGGAGGGGGGGCGGTTAAGGAGAATCTTAATCCCCCAGGGTGTCCACATATGAGCTCAGTGCCTGGGCGTCCACATGTGAGTTCCGTCTCATGCACCTGCTTTCCGCACAGACCTCCCACCCTCTCCTCTTGCTTCGCTCTTGGTGTCCCTAGCTGTCTCCCCGCGCTTCCATCTGTTGTTTCTGGGCAGGAGCCAGATGGAGGCGGCTGGATACTCCTCTCTTGGAGCCTACTGAGAAGAGCAGATGAAATGTCTCTGAACTGACATCTTCCCAGTAAGACTTTGTAAAAGCTGTGTCAAGAAACATAATTAAACTTCTGAAGTCTATATACAGAAAAATATCTTGAAATTAGAGGGAAAACCATCCATCACTAATAAAGGAATGCCAATGCAAATGACAGCATGTTCCCCATTTGAAGTCTTAGAGGCCAGGGTAAGTGTAATATTTTTCAAGAACTGACTTAAAAAAAAAAAATTTAAGTTCTATATCTGGTGAAAATATTCTTTAGGAAAGAAAAGAAAACAAAAACATTGCCCAATTAAGAAAAAAATGAAGAGAATTTGTCAGAAACAAACCTATTCTTAAGGAATCGGTAAAGGGAATTCTGATTACAAAAGAAGGCTTGGTACCGCAGAAAGGAAAGAAGACAATCAGAATGGGTAAAAGAAGGGGACCAAATATAATATTCTTTTTATGAGCATCTTAAATTATAATTTATGATTGAAGCAAATTTTTGACATCATTTGGTGTGCTGCTCAATGTATATAGAAGGAATTTTTAAGATGATTATATCCAAAATACATGTAGGTTAAAGGAACCTATCACATAGGTGATAAAAAACCTTGATAGCAGTATATGGTGATAAGTTTCATGTGCATTGCTATTATATGATTGTCTTCCAAATTTCTTGTTTTGGAAACTTAATCCCCAAATTCACATACTGATAGTATTTGGAAATGGGGCCTTTGGGAAGTAATTAGGATTAAATAAGGCCATAAGAGTAGGACCCCTATGATGGACCTGTTGGTTTTACAAGAAGAGGAAGAAAGACCTGAGCTGATAGGCTCTTGCCCTCTCAGGGTGTGGTGCCCTCTGCCATGTAAGAAGGCCCAGGCTAGGTGCTGACACCATGTGCTTGGACTTCTAAGCCTCTAAATCCATGAGCCAAATAAACTTCTGTTCTTTGTAAAATTACCCAGTTTGTGGCATTCCGTTATTGACTAAGACTAGGATGTTGCAACACCTACAGCAAACACTAAGAAAACTACACATGGTGATAAACTAAAGAACACTATAAGTAATCAAGATGGAATCTTATAAATGTTTAGGTAAGTCATGGAAAGATAAGAAAAGAGAAAGAGGAGAAACATAACTACAGTAGATACAACTTACAGTCTCTGTAAATTGAATTACCCAAGGTACTATAACAAACTAGTCAACATACAGAAGTAGTCAACATAGGAACTAAGCCTAGTGTACTGATACATACATGTGGTGCATGTCCAGTCTATGAAAATTAGGTTAACTCAAGGGGGTGGTTGATGTAGGGAGGTGGTCAACTATGGAGGTTATACTGTATTTATAGCATAATCCAAACTTGGAAACAACCCAAATGAACTTCACTGGGTTGAATGATCAAACATACCATAGTACATCCATACCATGGAATGCTATTCATTAACAAAAAGGAAACAACTACTGTTATATGCAATAGAATTTGGATGGTCTTGAGAGAATTTGCTGAGTGAAAAAAGGCTACCTCAGAAGCTTACACACTATGTGATTGCATCCATACTGTAGATCTTAAAATAACAAAATTACTGAAATAAAGAATGGCCAGTGGATGCTAGAAATTAAGGACAAGGAAAGGGGCTTGGGGTGGGGAAGGAGTGAAAGAGGGGTAGGTGTGGTTATAAAAGGGCAAGAGGCAGCACCTGTGTTAACAGGACTCAACTGTATCCTGGCTGTGATAAAGGACACACAAACCCTATGCAGCAATAAAATTGCATAGAACTAAATACTCACACACAAGTGAGTGCCTGTAAAACTGGGGAGATCTGAATAATGGATTATTTAATGTCAGTTTCTTGGTTCTGATGTTATACTACACTATAATTATAACAGATGTTGCCATAAGGGAAACCGGTCAAAGAATATATAGGATTTCCCTGCATTATTCTCATAACTACATGGACATCTAGAATTTCCTTAAGATAAATAATTTTAATGATTGGCTATTGTAGGACACTTATTATAGGTCCAATGCCAATATAATTTTTTCTTCTCTTGGGAAAAAGATGGTAATAAATTGTGGCCATAATAATTATTCTCTAGTGAATTTTACAAGGATCGCTACGCGTGTTTCTCAGAAAGAAAAATTCCACTTTATTTTCCCTACATGGATGAGGGAAGAAAAAGAGAGGGAAACTCGATATCACCACAAAAGGAACATAAAATGCTTTCAGATTTCCTTTGGAAATTCACTCTTTATAAATTGTTCCAGGTTATCCTTTAAAGTCATTGGTAAAAGTAAAAAAGGAAGCTACCCATTGGTCCGCACTTCAAAGTGGTTAGATATAACTTGCATCTTTTTTTTTTATTAAATGATAGCTATATACATTAATGCAGACATGGGGTACAGTGTAGTGTTTTCATATACAATTTGAAATACTTTCATCAAGCTGGTTAACATAGACTTCATGTCATTTGCTTAGTCATTGTGTCAAAACATTTATACTCTAGTTCTAGAAAAGTTCACTTGTACCCTTGTTAG
>CAUYTI010101094.1:0-12808 GCA_963575145.1 Galago senegalensis
CATTTCAGGGTGGGCAGGGGACTTGAAGAGAAACTTCTCTGAAGAAGACAGGTGCATGGCCTACAGACACATGAAAAAATGTTCATCATCCTTAATCATCAGAGAAATGCAAATCAAAACTACTTTGAGATATCATCTAACTCCAGTAGGATTAGCCCACATCACAAAATCCCAAAACCAGAGATGTTGGCGTGGATGTGGAGAAAAGGGAACACTTCTACACTGCTGGTGGAAATGCAAACTAATACGTTCCTTTTGGAAAGATGTTTGGAGAACACTTAGAGATCTAAAAATAGACCTGCCATTTGATCCTACAATTCCTGTACTGGGTATGTATCCAGAAGACCAAAAATCACATTATAACAAAGATATTTATACCAGAATGTTTATTGCAGCCCAATTCATAATTGCTAAGTCATGGAAGAAGCCCAAATGCCCATTGACCCACGAATGGATTAATAAATTGTGGTATATTTACACCATGGAATATTATGCAGCCTTAAATAAAGATGGAGACCTTACCTCTTACACATTTACATGGATAGAGCTGGAACATATTCTTCTTAGCAAAGTATCTCAAGAATGGAAGAAAAAGTATCCAATGTATTCAGCCCTACTGTGAAACCAATTTTTAGCTTTCTTATGAGAACTATAACCCATTATAGCCCAAGAAAATGGGGATAGGGGAGAGGGAGGGGAGAGGAGGGAGGAGGATGGGTGAAGGGAGGGTAAGTGGTGGGACCACACCTACTGTGCATCTTACAAGGGTACATGTGAAATTTACTAGGTATAGAACATAAATGTCTTAACACAGTAACTAAGAAAATACTGTGAAGGCTATGTTAACCAGTTTGATGAAAATATTTCAAATTGTATATAAACCCAACACATTGTACCCCATAATTGCATTAATGTACACAGCTATGATTTAATAATAAAAAACCCTGAAGACTGCGGTGATGAGACTAAATAAGGATCATGAAGGGCCAGGCTATTTACACAGTGTGCCAGGCTGAATTGTTCAATTCTTCAAGGCTACCAAGATTCCAGCCTCCTGGTGTCCTGCCCTATAGAATCCCCGCCTCTTGAATGTGGACAGGCCTATGAATATGATGGGATGTCACTCTCAATCAGGTTATTTTATATAAGATTCTTCTTATAAGCAGATTCCTCTGCTTGCCTTGCAGAAACAAATAAGAATGTTGTGAACTGCCTAGGGAGGGGGCCACATGGCAAAGACCCAAGAGTGGCCTCTGGGAACTGACGGGGGGCCTCGTCTGACAGCCAGAAAGAAAACAGGGACCTTAATCATACAGCCAGAGGAAATTAATTCTGCTAACATGCAAGACAGCCTGGAAGCAGATCCTTCCCCAGTGAGCTTTCAGATGAGAACACAACCAGCTAACACCTTAACTGCAGCCTTGTGAGACCCTGAGCAGAAGTCCCAGAGAGCAGGTGGCAGACTTCTGATCACAGAAACAGACAGATAATAAATGTGTGTTGTTTAGGCTGCTAAATGTACAGCAATTGGCTATGCACCATAGAAAATGAATATATAAACTCAGACAACTATTTTAAATTGCACATGAAATTTATGGCCAGCCTGTATAGTGGCAAAAAGACCTGTCTGAGGATGTGCCTTGTAAATTAATACCCAAAGGAGTCAGCATGGGAAGAGTGCCAAGAAAGAGCTCTCTGGGCTAAGGACTCCAACATGGGAAAGAAGTGAATGAGTTCAAGGAACAGAAAAGGGGCCAGTTCCACCAGAGCCCTGTGGGTAAGGGAAAGTGGGGAGCAGGATAAAGGCAATGTGGATCAACTTTTAACCTTCTATAAATATGAGACATGGCTCTCTTACTTGGGTTCAGAGCCGGGTTTGTGAATGTGGTATGGGATAAGCTACTATGAGAAAGGAACTTCCAGATAGAGTGGCTTAAATAAAAGTTTGTTTTTCTTCCATGCAGCACAGCAAAGAGGGGTGAGAGATTTAGAGCTGGTGGGGTCGCATGCTGGCTGGACAGATTTGCCATTTTCAGCACACAGCTTCCTTCTTTCCAGGGAGGGGGCAGTTGACTGATTCAGTTGCTGCCATGTCCCAGCCAGTGGGAGGGGGAAAGAAAGAATAGAGGGCTTGGTGCTTCTGTCTTACTCACACCTGTAATCCCAGCACTTTGGGAGGCCAAGGTCAGAGGATTCTTTGAGTTCAGGAGTTCAATACCAGTCTGGGCAACATACTGAGAATTTGTCTCTAGAGGAAAAATTTTTTAAAAGTTGTCTGGGTAGGCTGGGCATGGTGGTTCAAGCTTGTAATCCTAGCACTCTGGGAGGCTGGGGAGGGTAGACAGCTTGAGCGCAAGAGTCCGAGAACAGCCTGAGCAAGAGCAAAAGATCCTGTCTCTAAAAATAGGCGGGCACTGTGGAGGGAGCCTGTAGTCCCAACTACTTGGGAGGCTGAGGCAAGAGGATCATTTGAGTCTAGGAGTTTGTGAGCTATGATGCCAGGACATTCTAAAGAGCAACAAAGTGAAACTCTATCTAAAAAAAAAAAAAAAAGTTGTCTTGGTGTGGTGGCACTTGCTCATAGTCCCAGCAACGCAGGAGGCTAAAGTAGGAGGATCCCTTGATCCCAGAAGTTTGAGGTTGCAATAAGCTGTGATCATGCCACTGAACTCCACCCTGAGTGACAGAGTGAGACCCTGACTTTAAGAAAAACAAATACACCCCAAACAACTCCTCATCTCCCTCACCAAAACCCCACGCTCCCCAACTATTCCTCCCTCTCCCCCATTGTGATTTGGAGGTTGTAGAGTTTCCTTCTGCTTTCCACCCACTGGCCCATTCCTAGACCTGTGACCACCCCTCCTGCCATGGAGTCTAGGGCAGGTGTCTTTAGCTTGCCCTTGAGGAGTCCTGTGTCCAGTATCTCCCTGCTAACTTAGAGAGCTGTCTTTCTAAAAGTAAGCAAGAGAGAACAGCCTCTGGGGAACAATTAGTAGGCTCTGCCCTAGACTAGCCTTAGTCAGCCACAAGGCTGCGTATATCTTTAGTGTTTCCCCCCCAAGGCTCCAGGATGGCAGAGGTGACATTTGAAGTAGACTGTCACTTGTCTTCTCTTATCTCCCCATGATTTCCAAGAACGAGATGAGCAGCCAGAGAGTGGGTGCCAAGGCTTGTCTCTCATTTCTAGCAGAGTCCTAGAAAACAAAGCTTCCTATCACATCTGCCGTAACCCTTCCCCAGTCAGTGCGTTTCTGCCATGTGGGCCTCTTCTGGTGCCATCATGCTGGGAGCTGTGGGAGCAGGCAGTTCATGTGTTTGGCATGCTCCGTAACTCCCCAGAGCTCTTTACTGCATGCCAGAAGCATTTATTAACACTGCTTCTAAGAATAGTGCCTCGAATGGCTGGACTGGCACAGACACGCAAGAAGGTGGTGTGTCCCTTTGCCGCACTTTCACTGTTCATAGGACATGACAGACAGAGATCAGCTCAGACTTGTCAGCTACTGATCCCATTACTAGAAGTCGTGCTTTGCTGGCGCTCACAGAAACACGCAGCAACTGCAGGCTGCAGGGTGTTCTCATGCCCCACTCATGCAGGGTGAAATAGAAGAGTTTGGTGTGTGTGAAAGGAACAGCTTCCAACTCTGTAGCCCAAGGGTATTTTGAAACAGGGTGGCCATTCAGGCTGGATCTTGCCTGCCTTCCCAGTTGCAAAATGGAAAAGGAAATCAGAGAAAGCAACACTACCAGGCTTTGTGTACACCCTGGACCTGTACACCCCACACTCACCCATCTCTCAGTCCTTTACTTAGTAAAATTTATCTGGCAACAACTAAGTTGCTAACCTCATCAAACCCAGGTTTATGCCAAGAACTACGCAGGGAGCTTTCCATGGATTATGGTCTTTGAATCTCAAATAAGTCAGAACCATAGGTATAGCTGTTGTTCCCATTTCATAGATGAGGAAACTAAGACTCCAAGAAATTAAGGTTATATAGTCAATATAGTGTAGTTGATAAAGGGCAGAGCCAGAGTTTGAGCCCTGGTCTTTGTGGTAACCCCAATGTCCTAATGCCTGTTAAGATGGGCATAGAGGCATTTGCAACCTCTGATAGCTTCGGCCCACCATGGCCTGGCAGCGAAGGGCCTTCCCTATGTGGAAAGCAAAGGGCATCACAGTCTGGGGAAACCTCCTCGTTCTCCTGCAGTAGGACAATGTAGGCCAGTCTCTGCCTCCACTTTCCTCTTTCAACTCTGTCACCTCACCCAATCCTGACATACCAAGTTGCTGGTTTTCTCCGTGGTTAGTTATTGGGCCCTGCAAGCTACTGTTTTTCCAAGCTTTCCACCAGTGCTTCAGCTGTAGGGCAGTCAACTCGGCCTTTGTTGGCTGGCACAGGACCCTTGATACAGGGGGTTGCACTCTCAGCTCTGAACCAGAGCTTTGTAGATGAATTCTTAGGACCTGCTGTGGTCTGAATGTGACCCCCCCCCACACAAATTCTTACTTTGAAATTTAACTGCCAATGTAATAAAATTAAGAGGTGGGGGTATTTAAGGAATGATTAAGTCTTGAGGGTGCCACCTCTTATGAATGGGATGAGTATACTTAAAAAAGGACTTGAGGAACTAGCTAGATCCCTTTGCCCTTCAGCCTTCTGCCCTGCAAGGACCCAGCAACAAGCTGCCATCTTGGGAGCACAGAGCAGCCCTCAGCAGACACTGAATTTTCTGGAGCCTTGATCTTAGACTTCCCAGACTCCAGAACTGTGAGAAAATAATTTTCTGCTTTTACAGATCACCCAGTCTCAGATACTTTGTTATAGCAGCAGGAACAAACTGAGACAGGACCCTTCTCATTTATTGTTTGAGTCTCTTGTAATCCTGCCATGGGAAACAGAGCTTGCAAAAATAGGACCTTGCAAAACTGATCTGTGAAGAGTAATGTGTCATGTTGTAAAGAGAATCACTCACTGTAAGAACATGGTAGAAACAGAGAATATTATCCAGGGATTCAGGTGAAGCCTGAGGGCCTGCTATGAGCTAGGTACTGTGCCAGCCTCTTTTGCCTACCTGCTGCCACGTAAACCTCAGAATTACTCTGTGAGGTGGACTGTCTTGCCAATATTTTACAAATGGGGAAACTGAGGACAGCTTAAATGTTCTTTCTAAAAACTTTGCTACTAATTTACTTTACAATCTTAAGGGGGAAAAAATCCCAATGGTTTGGCTTTACTCTCATATCTTTAAAATGAGAGAGTTAGATTAGATCATTGTTTTCTAATTTGTGTTCCAGGAAACCCCTAGCCAGGTAAGTTTAGCCACCGTCTTTTAAGCTACTCAAACTTGGATTTGGATTTCAGCTTTTAAAACCATTTACGTATTCAATGGTTTTATTTAGCAGCTATTGTGGGTTGGGCATTGTTCTAACCAAAGGGGCTAAATCAAGAACTAAGCTGATTTGGAAGAGGCAAACAGCAAATTAGATGACAGTATCAGTGACAAACCCAAGGGAAGAATCAGGGTGTTGTTATGGATGATAAAGGGGGAGTACTTGAGGGTAGCTAGGGAAAGCTTTATGAATTAAGACTTGAAGAAAGGAAGGAGCTGGGTCAAGAGCATTGCAGGTAGAGGAAACAAGACTAAGGTCCTGTGGCAGGCAGAGTCTGGGACAGTGGAAATAAAGCCTTTATCAGTGACGCATAGTGACCAAGGGGGGAAGTGGATAAAGGGACAAAAAAAGATGGAATCATACAGGGTGTATAAGGTGTTGGGAGTAATAATTGCTACTAATAAGTTGACTAACTGAATTATCAATAATTTTCTAGACTGTACTCTGTCCTTTATTTACCTTAAGTAAGGAGTTGGGAGACTTGAGTAAGTTATCCAAATTTGCTAAAACTCACTTTCCTGGTCCACCCAATGTTAAAAACAATAGCACCCATTTTGTTTTGGAGATGCTGAGATTATGAGTTTAGCTCCAGGCTCAGAGTCAGCTCCCTGGGGACAGTGGCCATTTCTCTCTGCTAGGAGGAGATAAGAGGACTCTGGGGGTCTCACTTCTTGATTTGGCCAACATTTTCCCAAGAGGTTTTGTTTTGTGCATTAGACTTTATTTGAAGAAAGGGTTGACTACTAAAAAACTGTTTTTTTCACTCTGGTAAGATTTAAATTCCTGGTCAGACTTTCAAGGCTTTTTTGAAGTCTGTGCTTTGTGGGCCCAAGAGCATCTATCAAATAGCACTTTCCCCTTCAAGCCTTCATCTGGCACATTTGAGTCCCCGCCTATAGATCTCTGACTTCTTGTCAGGTTCAAGAGAATAACTCCCAGTAAAGGTTTAGAATCCAAGGGCAGCAGAAAATCAATCAGGAGTAAAGACAAAGCATTTTGGAAAAGATTACTGCAGTGAGAGGGGATTTACAAATAGATTCATAGCTAACTTCTTGGACTCTCACTGGGCATATTAATTTGTAGAAGATTGTCTTCTTTGGAACTTTTATGTCTCTCACTGGGAATATAAAATTATATTCTTGGCAAGACTAGTGGGGTTTAGTACAAGGCCTGGGGAAAGGTTGTTTGTAGTAGACGCTGCTAGTGGCTCATCAAGCAGCTATTTTCCTCCCCTTTCTCAGGCCTGTAGAATTCATTGTCCACAAAGGCAGAAAATGCAGGTTTTCACTTTTACAGCCTCCCTTGCAGCTATGGCAATAGTCACGTGACCCAATATGGCCAATTAAACCAGAGAGCAACTCTGCTGGAGGGCTGCTGGGCAAGTTATATGCTGAAAGAAATATGTAGTTAAGAGGAAACGTGAAATGTCCTTCTTCCCAGCATTTGAATGTGCTTTTGTCAATATCCAGTGTACAAAGCCTTAGCAGCCACCTTGCAATAGTGAAGAAGAGTGCCAAGGGAATCTCAGAGAAGCCCTAATGTGGCTGAGCCATTGATCGTCCTCCCTCCCTGGGCCATTGTTATGTGACAAAAGTAAATCTCTTTAATTTAAGGCCATTATTGCTAGCCACACAGTCACGTGCAATTAGAGGCATCCTAACTGATACATCTCTTTTCCCTCCACCTCCTTCCTTTACACTCACCTGTGAAAGAATCAGAGACTCCTTTCTACCTGTCCAGTGATTCCTAAAACTTCTAGACCAGGCACGACTTTGATTTCTGGGGAGAACTTCAGTTCAGTTTGCCCAGGACCTTTCTGGAACAGCTCTGATTTATTCCTATTGTTCTGGAGCAATTTTTAAGAGTATTCAAAAATGTTCTTGGATGGATGATAAAGTATGTGGCCATTCTGTTTTTCCTTTTTTTCAGAGAGAAAAAGCTTAGGCGTGAATGCCACTGGAAGAGAGAGAGAAAAGACACAGCCTTCAAATTCACAATAAAAGGGATAAGTAAAGAGCTAACACCAAGGTTGGGGGGTGGTGGGCAGGACTTCAAAGAGCAATGGATTAAAAGGGGTTCCCTAGAGTGGGGAGAAGGGCCAGAAACAAGAAACAAGGAGCTATAAAGACAAACTGCACCTACTTCTGAGATTTTTCAGTGACCCACCCTGCTTCTAAGAACATGTAAAGCCTCTGTTGGAGCATTTTTTGTTCTATTGCTGTTGTTTCTCCTTTGACACAGTCCCAATCCACCCTCACCAGTGCCTTTGGGGTGATTGAAGCCTACCGTTCATCCGTGAAGCTTGAGATGCTTTCCTGTGGTTTTTGTCTGAATCCAGACAGCTCTCTGTTTTTCTGAGATCCTCCTAAGATTGACAATGGCATTATGCAAAGTGATAATCTCACTCTCACCCCTGCTATTTCAATTCTGTTTTCCCTCAGACTTTTTGGATCCCTTCTAAATTACAGGTGTTTGGAGTGCACCTGTCCCAGCTCCCTGTGCTTAATTTACCTCCTGTGCAAATAAAAACAAGTCACAAATAAGGCCATTTCTCCCTGCTGGGCAACATGTTTGTAAGTGTGTTCTATAGTCTTGATGTAAATTATACAGGCTCATTATCAGAGAGAAAAGCTGGCTTCCCCACAGCAGAATGATGAGCCACACAGCAATAGGTGTCCCTGGGAAGTTGAACACAGGGCTAGAATCAGGCCTCTAGCCCCCAGCCAGGGAGGGCTGTGTTCTAGTCCATCCTCTGGAACTGGGGTCAGGCAGGGGCCTTAGTGGGGAGAACCTCCTTCTTGAACGGGGGTATAGCATAGCTGACATGCTTCTTTGTTCTTGCCCCTGTGCCTGATTATTAGGATGACTCTACGGATTGTGAGTGGGATAAATAAGGCAGGAGAAATGATCAGGGAATATTCAGAGGGGGCTGGAGAGACCTGGGCTGGCACCTCTGCCCAGCTTCCTCTTCACTAGTCACCTGCATCTGCGGAAAACTGATAGCTCCGTGGAGGAGGGACTTTAATGCTCAAAGAGAAAAGCCTTTTCACTCATTCAGTAATAATTACCTGAGTCCCTACTATACCTGGGGTCAGAGGCTACACGAGCGAATAAAACACAATCCTTTCCCCTGGATTCTTGCAGTTTACTGGGAATTTCAGACAAGATAACAGGGAGTTATCATAGAATATTAATGCCCACTGGTTAAAAAAAAATTCACCCAGAAAGATGACTGTGTGTCCTCCAGGGTCATTCCAAAGCACTGTCTGATAGACCAGCCCAAGGGTCGTCCGAGGGCCTGGACTTGGCTCACTGTCACAGCTGGTTATGATCTGGGCCCTAACAAGTTAGATCTTCATTTGTTGGAAATTGAGAAGTTGCAAATGATTTTTGTCTGGCAGATATGCCAATGATTTCTGTCCATTGGAAAAGATAGTTCCAAAGGGTTATGATTTTACTGCCTACAGGATAGTATTCAGTTTTGCATCTAAGTTGGCAATGTTGCCTTAGCATCCTTTCTCTGGCTGTTCTGTGTATCCTCAGTGTCTCATATGTTCCTTTGACCCAGCTTTATCATCCTGCTGGTTCTGTCATTTCATGAGTCAAAGAGATCTTTGGCACAGGCTGGTGTGGTGGCTCACACCTGTAATCCTAGTACTCTGGGAGGCTGAGGTGGGTAGACTGCTTGAGCTCAGGAGCTGGAGAACAGCCTGAGCCAGAGTAAGACCCTGTCTCTTCTAAAAATAGAAAAATTAGCTAGGCGTTGTGGCAGGTGCCTATAGTCCCAGCTACTTGTGAGGCTGAGGCATGAGGACTGTGTGAACCCAAGAGTTTGAGGTTGCTGTGAGCTATGACACCATAGCACTCCACAGAGGTCAACAAAGTGAGACTCTGTCTCAAAAAAAAAAAAAAAGAGAGAGCTCTTTGGCACAGGCTTATGATATATTTGCATGAGAGTCATGCCTTTAACCTTTTGGAAACTATTATCTAACACTGCCTTTGAGGTAAAACCAGGGTGCTAAGGGGTTAAAGAGGAGACCAAATCCAGGCTTGGGGGCTTAGGGAGGGTTTCTCAGAGAGGTCATCCAGATTCCAACATAAAGGGTGAAGGAGTTAGCCAGGCAAAGATGGAAGGGCGAGTGGGAGACTGGACAGAGCTTAGCTCATGCAAAGGCCAGAGGTGAAACAACTACATTATTAACATGGGATGTTTGAGGAGGTGAGTGGTGAGAGGCAGATCTGGAGAGGTGAGCCAGGGACAGACCGTGGGAATCTCAGTGCCACACTGAGAAGATTCGTCTTTACCCAGTGGGCGCTGGGGAGTCAGTGAGGAGGTCTTAACCATGCTGGATTTGGCTTCTGGGTTCACTGTCTCATAACGCAGGGAGAATCTCACTCATCTATACACTAATTGTAGCCTGCTGAAGTTGCTTCTAAAATTTCTATACAATTCTAGTCCCTTCCAGTTAGCTCTGCATTTAAAAGACATATTGATGAATAAATTCATAAAACAATTTCTGTGGTTTAACTGGAGAGCTGGAATGCCTAATAATGGATATTTCTCACTTAGAGGGTTTTTCTTTTCTAACATGGTCAAAAGTAAAAATAGAAAAAGCAGAAGTGCCAAAAAAAAAAAAAAAAACAAACCCAAGGCTGACACATATTTTGAAGTAGAACTTATATCACAGCTGAAGGGGAGACTCCAGGGATGAGCTATTAGATGAAATTGCTTTGATCAGAAAGGTTGCTGCTTCCATCAAGTTCCTTTGGTCCAATGTTTCCATTGCAGCAATAAATTGTAAAACATTTTTGCACTTTTAGCACAAGGGAACATTTATTGCTTATAATGTAGCTTGCAGAGGACTTTTTAGCAATGATAGCACTTTTGGTTCTTGTTTGACTTAATCTTCACAAGAGCCTCGGAGGCAGAGAGGATGTGTGCTGTCAGGCTCACTCACTGACAGGGCAGCCGAGCTCTAGAAAGGACGCGTGATTTGCCTACTCATCAGGGCAAGGTACCCAGAAAAGGAAAATCTTGTCACCGTAGCTTTGTCTGACACTCTCATAGAAATTTCACATAGTAGGTATTTAATTAATAATTAAACGAAGGAATAATTCTGTCTTAATATGTGTCAAATACGTAATTATACACCTATCAGTTTATTATTTACTTGTTTACTGAGGTTATTAAATTATGAGCTCCATTAGGGCACTTTTCGGTTTTCTGTTACTGTGTAATAAATTATTGGCCTTGAGACACTACGTTTTAGGACTGTTTGTTATCTCATGAGCCTGTGAGTCAGGAATTTGGGCAAAGCTCAGCTGGATAGTTCCTCCGTGAGCAAGGGTCACTCAACTACATCAGGCTGGTGGCGGAGCTGGACTGTGGGGTGGTTCTTATGTGTCAACTTGGCTGGACCACAGTACCCAGATATTTTCTCATACATTATCCTGATGTTTCTGGGAGGGTGTTTTTGATGAGATCGACATTGAAATTAGTAAACTCTGAGTAAAGCAGATTGCCTTTCATATTGTGCATAGGCCTCGTTCAATCAGTTGAAGGCCCAAATAGGATAAAAAACTGAGCTTTTGGAAGAAGAAATTCTCCAGGAGCTGATATTCAGGCTTGAACTGCAATATTGGTTCTTCCTTGGGTCTCCAGCTTGCTGGTGGCCACCCTGCAGACTTTAAATGTCTCAGCCTCCATAATCACATGAGCTGAGTCCTCAAGTCTCCTGCCCCCCTCAAGTCTCCTACCCCCCTGATATATATAAAATCTCCTGTTGGTTCTATTTCTTTGGAGAACCCTTACTAGTACAGGCCATGAAGATTTTAGCTACGTGTCTGGCACCTTGTTGCTCCTTCAGTGGTCACTCTCTCTTCACACGGCTAGCTTGGACTTCCTCACAGCATGGCAGTCCCAGGGTAGACTAATAACATGGCAGCTGGGATATAAGGAAAGTGAAAGCTGCTAGTCCTCTTAAACCTTGAGCTTTGAATCTCAGAATATCTCTTCTACTGTAAACTTTTGGTTGAATAGTCAAGTACCAGCCCAGATTCAAGGTGAAGATAAAGAGACTCCACCTTTTAATGAAAGGATTGACAAAGTCTTCAATGCAAAATGCACGAGGGATGGCAGATACTCTCACAGCCATTTTTGGAAACAATCTGCCACAGGCAGGGACCCTGTTTTGTTCCTACTGTATCTCCCAAACTCTGAGAGTTGTTGAGAATATTAAATGCACCAAATGCATGCAAAGAACAGAGCTCAATAAAGACATCTTGAATAAATGTATGTTTGTATTTATGCACCTATGAACACGTGCATATATGTATGGAAAACATGCCCAGCGTGTATGATCCCAACTTCAAAGAGCAATCGTGTCTTCCTAGACCCACAGGTGACCCCAAATCATTTCTATACCTCCTATTTACTCATAGATAGTCCTCTGAAAATAAGATAGGGCTAAAGCTAAGAGCTTGTGCGTTGGAGTCAGACTAGGGCTCCAGTTTCAGACTCTACTACTTAAAAGCTGTGGGATCCTGGGTAAGTTGTTTCTGCCTTCTCACCTCTAAGAAGCTTACGTTTATAACACCCACCCCTTAGGATGGTTGGCTGCCTTACTTGTGCAAGTGAGATAAAACAAGTAAAGGGTCTAGGATTAGCAATGTATTAGTCCCTTCATTAGAAAGTTCATTATAAATGATTATTAGTGTTACTAGACTAGTGCTTCTGGTTACATGCTGCCTGCTGCAGTAGAGGGTCTCCCAAGTATCAAGTATCATTCCTAAAGTCGCCATACATATGGACAATGGGAAATAGAAGCTAAACGTACCTTTATTTACAAAATATTAATTATAAAATTTTATAAAATATTTACAAAATATTCTCTATGTGTTGCCCACCTGTATGTAGATGAATAAGAGTTAGTGTGGCTCCACATTATCATTTCCCTGACAGCTCTTGGTAATCTTTTTTTTTTTTTTAATTGAATGTTAACTATGTACATTAATGCACTTCTGGGGTACAGTGTGGGGTTTTCACATGCAATCTGAAATACTTCCATCAAACTGGTCAACACAGCCTTCCTGTCATTTTCTTAGTTATTGCTTTAAAACTTCACATTCTACTCTTAGAAAGATTCACCTGTACCCCTATAAGACAAACCTCAGAAGTGATCCCTCTAAACCCCCTCCCTCCTCCCATTCCTCCCTCCCTTCTCCCTCCCCCCTCCACATGTTCTTAGGCTATTTGGTTATAGTTTTCATATAAAAGGTTTAGATTGGTCTCATAATAGGGGTGTGTACATTGGATACTTTTTCCTCCATTCTCGTGATACTTTGCTCAGAAGAACATTCTCCAGCTCCATCCATGTGAACATGAAGGATGTAAATTCTCCATCCTTCTTAATGGCT
>CAUYTI010101098.1:0-11187 GCA_963575145.1 Galago senegalensis
TGAGACAGAGCCTCAAGCTGTCCCCCTGGGTAGAGTGCTGTGGCATTACAGCTCACAGCAACCTCCAACTCCTGGGCTCAAGCGAGTCTCTTGTCTCCGCCTCCCAAGTAGCTGGGACCACAGGCGCCCGCCACAACGCCCGGCTATTTTTTTTGGTTGCAGCCGTCATTGTTTGGCGAGTCCAGGCTGGGGATTCGAACCCGCCACCTTAGGTGTACGTGGCTGGCACCTTAGCCTGTTGAGCTATAGGCGCCGAGCCACACTTTTTAAATAAAAAGTAAATTTGATTCCATAGAAACTGCATCTGTATGTATGTAAGGAGTGGACCCTTTATTTTAGTCAGTAAGCTGTTTTTTTTTTTCTTGTCATTTGGAAACAAAGATTGTTTTTTATGTAGTCACTGTTAGTAGGCTTGTTAGGTACCTGTTTGTGCTCTAGAAATTGCTTACATTTTAATTTAAATAATGTGCCTTTGCAATTTTTTTTAAAGGTAGTATCTTCCCCAGCAGATGTAGCTGAAAGAGCTGACAGAATTATTACAATGCTGCCCACCAGTATCAATGCAGTAGAAGCTTATACTGGAACAAATGGAATTCTAAAGTATGTATTTCTCAGCTGTGAATATTTTCTTGTGCTAGTTCATTAATTTCACGTTGTTTAGAACTATTAGGTTTTGTTCATTAAACCTTTCTATACTGTTTATTTATTTCAATGAATAGTGTGGTTTCTTATTGTAAAGGATTTTTTTTTTTCACTGAAATCAAATATGTAACTTTTGGGAATAAATTTTTTTTTCTTCATTCTATTTCTTTCCTTTAACTCTTCCATTAAACTTACCCTTTCACTGGTAACATATTTAAGAGACGTTTAAAGGTTGGATTTTAAACTGTACAGCTATTATAAACATTTCCTTATACCTTACAGAATTTTAGGAAAAGGTTTTTATGAAAAATAAAGCCAAACATTGGAAAGAACACCATTATTTAACATTTTATTATGTAATAAAAAGTTATTGTATGTCCTTTGGGTTAGTACATCTGTAGTAAGAACTTTGGGAAGTTGGAATTAAAGGTTAGCAGTAGCTCTTTAAATAAAATGTAATTTAGGTCAGCGTTTCCTAGCCAGTGCCTGTCTTCCCTGGCTCTCAGAACCTTTTGGTTAATTGCTGCTTATTGCCAAACCCTTGTGGTTATGTTTGGATGACAGTGATTGAATTCCCAACTTAGTTTTCTGGGTTTATTAGTTTTTATTCCTAAGTAACTTTGTTGTTGAATTTCACCAGAGGGAGAACAAACTTGTATGCCCTGTAGACAGATGAAGGGCTGGTTAAAAGAAAGGATTTAATTTCTGGAAAGTGTAATACATGAAATTTGAAGTTTTTGGAAATGAATTGTTTGGAAAACCAACACACTTGGAAGTGAAAGACACTTGGATATTAGGCAGAAAACTGGTAAGATAAATGTTTACATTTCAGGGAAGGTTGAAAGACACTCATTTTCAGGCCCACCGTGTGTGGTCCTCAGGCATCCTAGTTGTCTCATTACCTAGCCTGTTCCAGTTAGGGCTCTGCTTTACCTCTCAAAGAAGAGCTAGTAAAGACTTTCTATGGAGACAGCCCTACATTTGTTAGTATGCTTTGCTAGGGAACATGGTGGCCAACTACCAGAACAATTTTGTCTTAGGAACGTTTTGAAGAAGTTTGGCTTTACAAATTGAACTATGATTTGTTTCTCATGGGTGGTTCTTTATTTATTTCTGGGTCAGTATCATTTCTGACACCCAGTGCATTTATAATTTTCGAGATGATTTCCTATTTAAAAATTTAAGATGTTAAAAATATTAAGGAAAGAGAAGAAAGATGAATTTAATTCTTATTTTCTAGTTTACATAAGGTGAAACTTAATGCACTGAGATGATCTCTAATAGAGTATGATATTTCTCTTCTGTGAAATATACCCAAGCATTGTGTTTGAACGTAATAATTTTTATGTCTAATAATACTGTTTAGACAATTTTTTTCTATGTATCTGAAAGGTATTTTAGTAGTTTTTTTAATCACTGATTTTTCTGTTTTTCTCTTTCAGTGTGTAATTTATTCAGTTCTAGTTTTTCAATCATAATTCTGTGTCCTCTGGGCCAATATATCAGTAGTAAGAACTTTGGAAGTTTGAATTAAAGGTTAGCCATAGCCCTATAAATAAGTTATAATTTAGGTCAGAGTTTCCTAGCCCATGAAAATAGACACTGCCTTACAGTTAATAAGGGAACTATGTAAATATTTATTGTATACTTATAGCATAAACAAAAATGTTTTACTACAAGAATGCTGTTTAAATGTTCATGTAAAATATGATATGTGAAAAGACTGCTTTTTCCTTTACCAACATATGCATATGAACTTACCATAAAGAACAAAAGACTGTGAGATTTTGAGATTCATTCATCTATTTTTCTTTCTACCTACTTTAATTTTATTTTATTTTGTATTTCATTAAAAAGTTGTGGTTATAAAAGAATATGGCATTCTGAAGCAAATGGCTAGATTTCAATTGCTTGTGTTTCTTCTAGCTAGTGGAAATGACATGGATATGTGAAATTTGCAATATGTCTTATGAAAGAGAAATAAATTACTTTTTTAAGAACCAACTACTTTATAAACAAAAATTTAAATCCTGTCAAATACCCTTTTAAAGTTAATAGGTGTTTTAAATTGCTTACATCTTAGTTTCACCTATGTTATTATGGCATGGCTAGTGTGTACTTCACCTAAAACCAAATTTATACCATGTAGTTTATTAGATTTTTTTTTTGGTTTGTTTGTTTTGAATTTGAGTTTACTTTAAATGGTAATTGATCTGAAAATAAATGAGAGACTTTTGAATCTGTTCTAATTAATAATGTTTTTAATACTAAACCAAAGACCTCCTCGATTTCGGCAGTTTTAGCAGATTCTGATTCAATAGGTAGTTAGATGAAATGTTTACTCAGAGTTGTAAATGATAAATATTTTTATTTATTTACTTAGAAAAGTGAAGAAAGGCTCATTATTAATAGATTCCAGTACTATTGATCCTGCAGTTTCAAAGGAATTGGCCAAAGAAGTTGAGAAAATGGGAGCAGTTTTCATGGATGCCCCTGTTTCTGGTGGTAAGTGGGAGCTAAGAACATGCAACTTGTTTCTTTTTGTCAAAAGTGGCAATTATGGTTTTGTGGTACCCTAGATGTGTCTAGTTGTTTTTGGGCCTGTTATTGGATTCTTATTTTCTTATTAAAAATAAATAACAAAACAAAACTGACTTATTATTTAGTACTTAAGATATACATTGATGGTTCTAAATTCAGTTAAAAGGATTTCACAGCTTTGAAGTACTATGAATTTTTGCTCCAATTATTGTGGATAGGGTAGATCAATTTCTAGAAAACTTAACTTTTCAGAATTAATTAAAACAATTATTAAATTATTAAATTTAGTAATATTAAATAAATAATATTTAATTATTAAAAAATAATTAAAATTAAGTTAAAAGACATTTTTTCTTTTAAACTAAATAATTAGTTTAAAAGAAAAAAAATCATTTTACAAGGGAAATATTAGGCTCAGCTAATTTTACAGATGAGTATTACCAAAATTTCAGTGAACAGATCATCTTAATTTTATAAAAACTTTTCAAGACAATCGAAAAAAATGAAATATTTCCCAGCTCTTTGTATAAGACCTATGTAATTCTGTACTTAAACTAGACAAAAACAGTGTATAGTTCTATTTCAGTCATAAATATAGAGATAAAAATTTTTAAAAAGTATGTTAGCAAACTATAGCCAACCATGTATAAAATGATCAACTACTATAATCAGTTTGGTGTAGCCTATATATGCAGAGATAATAGAAAATCTGAAAATAGAATATGCCACATACCCAAAAGTCATATGATCATATCAATAAGAGAAGGAGATCCACTAATGAAATTCTAAAAACTTACTGTATCAAATATTAATAGCAGGTATCTGGGTATGATTTTATCTATGGCTTTCTGTGATTTCCAAATTTTTCAAATTATAGAATAATCAAGTTACTGTGTACATATGTATTTATAGCAGTAGATAGCAGAATAGGAATTTTCAAATTATATTAAACTTGATTGCAGCTACTCTAGAGGCTGAGGCAAGAGAATCGCTTAAGCCCAGGAGTTGGGGGTTGCTGTGAGCTGTGTGACGCCATGGCACTCTACCAAGGGTGATAAAGTGAGACTCTGTTAAAAAAACAAACAAAAAAAAAAATAGGATTTAAATCAATTTCTATTTTTTCATGAAGAACTTACTGATCTTGTAAAATATCTTTTATCTCAAACTGCTTTGAATATAGGTGGAGGAAATAATTGCTAGCCCTTCTGAATATTATATTGAGTTGGTATAAAGATTTACAATGTAGGCTAGTCACTTTGATCATAAAATAGTAATAAGCAGAATAACTTGGTGTTCATGCAGCTTTTTATGGGATGGAATTAATAAACCGAACAATTCTTTCTTCGAGTGGTTTTGTGGTTGGATTTAAAAATTTGTATGATACATGTGATCTTGTTATTGATTGATCTTCTTTTGGTTGAAAGGTATAGCCTGAAATTATCATTTGATAATTAAAAAAATACCGATAGGATTTTCAAACTTTTTTTTTGTTTTCTTTGAGTCAGAGTCTCAGGCTATTGCCTTGGGTAAAGTGCCCTGGCGTCACTGCTCACAGCAACCTCAAACTCTTGGGCTTAAGCAAGAGTTGCCTCTTGCCTCAGCCTCCCAAGTAGCTGGGACTATAGGTGCCCGCCACAACGCCTGGCTTTTTTTTTGGTTATAGTTGTCATTGTTGTTTGATAGGCTTGGGCTGGATTTGAACCTGCCAGCTCCAGTTGATGTGGCTGGTGCCTTAGCCGCTTGAGCTATAGGTGCCACCTGATTTTTAAACTTTTAAATTAAATTAAATTTTATTTTTTGAAACAGAGTCTCATTTTATTGACCTCAGTAGAGTGCCTTGGCATCATAGTTCACAGTGATGTCAAACTCCTGGGCTCAAGTGATTCTCTTGCCTCAGTCTCCTGAGTAGCTGGGACTACAGGTGCCCACTGCAGTGCCCAGCTTTAACTTCTTTTTTTAAAGAGATACGGGTCTCCCTATGTCACCCAGGCTGGCCTGAGTTCAAGTAATTCTCCTGCTTCCGCCTCTTGAGTGACTGGGACTATAGATGTGCACCACTGTGCTTTCCTATTTTAAACGTTATTTTAACTTTTAAAATATAATTTCATTTGTGAGAAAACTTTGAAATTACTCTTTTGTTCTTATCAAGGTGTTTTTAAACCTTGGTTTGTAGTTTTAGGGTACAAAAATGTTAATGTTACAACTATGAATATGCCTGAATCTGCACTATAAGCATTGTGTAGGGATGATTTGTGATAATTTCTTGGTTGACACATGATCATTATGAGACTAACCGGTATATCGTAGCAGCTTATTTATATTGGTCTTCTCTTTGTTATTACTTTTGTATTTTTAATAGAGTGGGTTAAAAAATGTCTATTTTCCTCGTTAAAGGAAACTTCCTCTGTCATGTTTTTATCTTCTAAATAGTAGTTTATTTGCCATGATTTGGAACATTGTGGAAATGAAATCATAAGTATATTCTGTAACTTGCTTTTTCACTTTATATTATGTTTCTGTTTCATCCACGGTGTTAGTAAAGCCACTGCCTTACTCAGTGCCTTTGTGAGGATTAGAAAGAGGCACTGTCTTTGCACTGAAATAGCCCCTCAGTGAGCAGAAGGCATCTCTGTACAAAGACAAAGGTGCTCCTTTCTCTAGACAGGTATAGCCCCTTGTCACGGCTTATAGTTGGGCAGATTGAATGTGGATTGAATGTCAGCCCCTGCTCACTCCCTTTGCTGGATACCCTACATGTAGTACATAAAATGTGTTGCCACGATATGGTTGTTACATGTAGTTCATTAATTTTAACAGCTGTGCTATATCAATATATTACACTTTATCATTTCTAGTTGAAATTGATTCATTTGGATTATTTTCAGTTTTTAAAGATTATTCACATTATTTTACATTATGGAAGGGTATGTTTTTAGTCTCCGTTTTACCAACATAATGCTTGGAATATCGTTGGTCTTCACTAAATGTTTAAAAACTTGGGTTGAGTTCAACTGGAAAATAACCACATGAAGTAGGATAAGCAGTGATATTCCCATTTTATGAAGGATGGAAGTAGCACCTAGAGATGTTACCTAACTTAATATCCTACTTCTGGCCAGTGGCAGAGTTGAATGACAAGTATAATGTTCTTTGATTCATATTCCACTACATCAGGAAATACTCTTATCTAAGGAATTCTAATTTATTCCAAAAGAAGAAATAATGATTGCTTTAAAAAAAGATCACTAAATTGTAGAATGTCCATTTAAGTAAATTCTCATTACTTGGCTAAAATAGGTGACAGCTGATGTGGTTCACTGTTCTAGTAATGACCTCTCATGACTCACATCTCCCAGTACCCATACTCTGTACCCGCTCCCTACACTGACCCTGCGCTTAGCCATATGACTTCTTTGGCCAGTGGTGTGTTAGCAGATGTTACACAAGGAAAGACTTGGAAAGCACTTTGTACATTAAAGCTTGCCCTCTCTGCTGCTGGGAAGTCTTCTGCTACTACATAGAGAAGCCTGAGTTAGTCTGCTGGAGACATATATGCCAAACCATCAAGCATGTGTTTGAGGACATCTTAACTCTCCTGCCCTGGTCGTACTGCCAGATGACTACAACTCCATTATTGACCTCAGGCCTGACCAGCCGATGAACTTTCCAGCTAGACTCAGTCTAAAGAGCTCTTTTACAAAATTGTCAGCAAGTAAAGCCACTATGTTTGGGGGTTGGTGTTATGTAGCAATACATAAGTGATACAGCCAATGTAGTTGGTATTTCCATAATTATATGGAAGTGTTTAATGTTACTTATAGTATCATTGTACTATGTGTGCTTATTTAGTATAAGTGTTAATAAACTCTTTCTAAAGAGTTACTGTAATGTAGTTTTAGCATGAAGGTCTAAGGTAATGCCAAAGTTAAGTTCCTAAAGTTTTATTATTAAGCCAATCCATAAAAGAATTGTTTGTTGGCTACAAACAGTTCCCTGACTTATGTCTCCATATTTGACCAAATGTTACCTGAGCAGCTACCCTGGTGAGCCGGTATGAAATACCCATATTTAATAAGATCTGGAAAAGTAAGTGGGTGACAATTTAATAAAAGTTATTATGATGGGGTAGTGCCTGTGACTCACAGGAGTAGGGCGCTGGCCCCATATGCCAGAGGTGGCATGTTCAAACCCAGCCCTGGCCAAAAACTGCAAAAAAAAAGAAAAAAGAAAAAGTTACTATGATGTCCTTAGGACTGCTGAGGTTAAATATAGTCATGTGTCACTTGTTGGGGATACACTCTGTGAAATGTATCATTAGGCAATTGTATCATTGCAGGTACACCAGAGAGTGTACTTCCACAGACCTATAGACTAGTATAGGATATTATTCCTACGCTCAAACCTATATAGCATGTTATGATAATTGAATACTATAGGCAACTGTAATACAGTTGTAAATACTTACATATCTAAGCATAGAAAAAGTATAATAGAAGATTGTCTATAAAAGATAAAAAACGTTACACCTGGCAGCACCTGTAGCTCAGTGGGTAGGGCGCCAGACACATACACCGAGGCTGGTGAGTTTGAACCTGGCCTGGGCCAGCCAAAACAACAATGACAACTGCAAGAACAACAACAACAAAAAAATAGCTAGGCATTGTGGTGGGCGTCTATAGTCCCAGATAACTTGGGAGACTGAGGCAAGAGAATCACTTACGTCCAAGAGTTTGAGGTTGCAGTGAGCTGTGATGCCACAGCACTCTACCAAGGGCGACAGCTTAGGGCACTTAACATGTATGGCATGGTGCTTGCAGGACTAAAGGTTGCTCCGGGTGAGTCAGTGACTGGTGAATGACTATGAAGGCCTAGGAAATTGCTGTACATACTACTGTAGCCTTTATAAACACTGTACACTTGGGCTACATTTAATTTATAGAACATTTTTTTCTTCAATGGTAAATTTGTCTTAGCTTAGTATAACTTTTTTACTTTATAAACTTAATTTTTTTTAACTTTCTGACTCTTTTGTAATAACACTTAGCTTAAAACACAAATATAGTGTATAGCCGTATAAAAATATTTATTCTTTATAGACTTTTTCCTATTTTTAAATTTTGTACTTTTTAAACTTTTTAACTTTTTGTTAAAAACTAAGACCCATTAGCCTAGGCCTACATAGGGTCAGTATCATCAATTTCATTGTGCTATATTTTGGATATTTGACCTGGTCAAACCCCATGTTGACATTTGATTCCCCGTGCTGGAGGTCGGGCCCAATGGGAGGTATTTGGGGCATGGGAGGGGGATCACTCATGAATAAATCAGTGCTCCTCCATGGAAACTGGTAGTGAGTTCTTGCTCTGTTGGCTCCTCCGGGAGTCTGGCATCTTCCTGTCCTCTCCCCTGCTTCCTCTTTTGCCATCTGATCTTTGCACATGTGGGCCCTCTTTGGCTTTCTGCCATGAGTAGCAGTCTAAGGCCCTCTTTGGAAGCTAAGCAGATGCTAGTGCCATGTTTCTTGTACAGTCTGCAGAACTGTGAGCCTGATAAACCTCTTTTCTTTATAAATTATCCATTCTCAGGTATGCCTTTATAGCAGCATTAAATGGACTAAGACATGTTGTCTTCCACTTCTGTATCTTGTCCACTACAAGATCTTCAGGGTAATAACAGACGTGGGGGTATCATCTCCTGTGATAACAATGCCTCTGGAATACCTCTTGAAAAACCTGCCTGAGGCTATTTAAAAGTTGACTTTTAAAAAAATCTAAATAAAAGGTATATACTCTAAAATAATAAAAAGTATAGTGTACTAAATAGTATGCTATACACGTATGTAAATGAGTAGCTTACATAGTTCATTATCAAGTATTATAATTGTGTGTGCTATACTTTTATGTGACTAGTAGTATTATAAGCTTGTTTATACCAGCATCACCATAAACGTGATTAATGCATTGTGCTATAATATTACGATGGCTATGACATCACTAGGCAGTAGTAATTTTTTAGCTTCACTATAATTTTTTTTTTTTTTTGAGACACAGTCTCACTATGTCACCCTTGGTAGAGTGCTGTGGCTTCACAGCTCAAAGCAACCTCAAACTCTGGGGCTTAAGTGATTTTCTTGCCTCAGCCTCCCAAGAAGCTGGGACTACAGGTGCCCACCACAATGCCTGGCTATTTTTTTTTGTTGTTGTTGTTGCAGTTGTTTAGCTGGCCCAGGCCCAGTTTCAACTTGCCACCTTCAGTGTATGTACCTGGCACTGTAACCACTGTGCTACGGGCGCCGAGCCGAGCTTCAGTATAATTTGATGGGACCACTGTTGTATATGCAGTCCATTGTGACTTAGATGTCATTATGTGGTGCATGACTGTAGTATGTCTAGCTTTTAAATGTCTTTTTGTGCTCTTAGAATTGAGTTTTATTATTAAAAGGGACCTTAGTAACAATTTTGTTCAACTGTGTTATAGATGAGGTTCAAAGAGGGTGAGCCAAGTTTCTCTAGCTTGTTAGCAAATGTAGAAATTAGAATTTTAGTTTTTTAACTCAACCTAAGGTTCTTCCCACACTATGGCATAGCTTCTTCCCTTCAGTATCATCCTATGGTGTCCTTCTTCCATAGCAGTCCCCTTCTGATAACTCCATTTCTTTTCTTTTTTTTTTTTTTTTTTTGAGACAGAGCCTCAAGCTGTCCCCCTGGGTAGAGTGCTGTGGCATCATAGCTCACAGCAACCTCCAACTGCTGGGCTCAAGTGAGTCTCCTGCCTTCGCCTCCCAAGTAGCTGGGACCACAGGCGCCTGCCACAATGCCCGGCTACCCTTTGGTTGCGGCCGTCATTGTTGTTTGGCGGCCCCAGGCTGGATTTGAACCCACCACCTTAGGTGTACGTGGCTGACGCCTTAGCCGCTTGAGCCACAGGTGCCGAGTGGATAACCCCATTTCTATCAGTTTTATCTACCTTGGTGGCTAGTCCCCTGTTTATTGTTTAGCTAGCTGACAGCCACCGGCATGTAGTGAAAACAGGGAGATTGACTTATTTTATACCCCTGAGAGGCTAGTTTTTTTTTTTTGGAGACAGAGCCTCAAGCTGTCCCCCTGGGTAGAGTGCTGTGACATCACAGCTCACAGCAACCTCAAACTTTGGGCTTAAGTGATTCTCTTGCCTCAGCCTCCCAAGTAGTTGGGACTATAGGCACCCACCTGGCTATATTTTTGGTTGGAGTTGTCATTGTTGTTGGGTGGGACCTGGCTGGATTTGAACCTGCCAGCCTTGGTTTATATGGCTGGCGCCCGAGCCACTTGAGCTACAGGCGCTGAGCCTGAATCAAGAATCATTTTTAAAAGAATTCAAGATTGGGGGCTCCACATACACTAGAGCTGGCGGGTTTGAATCTGGCCTGGGCCTGCCAAACAATGACAACTACAACCAAAAAATAGCGGGGCGTTGTGGCGGGCACCTGTTGTCCCAGCTGCTTAGGAGGCTGAGGCCCAGGAGTTTGAGGTTGCTGTGAGCAGTGATGCTACAGCACTCTACACAGGGCGATAGCTTGAGGCTCTGTCTCAGAAAAAAAAAAAAAGATTAATGTTAAATTAAGCCTATTTGCACTTATTCCTTACTCCTGCGCTGTTCTTTAGGTTATTTTCAGATTATTTGCCACTTTCTGAAGTTAAACTAAGCTAACTGTCTTTACATTTACTATCAGTTAGGTCATAAGCATTTTGCTGTGTTAAACATGTTGCATTGTAATGTTAGATATAACTGGGGAATGTGATTATGTTGATAGTGGTAGGATGGGATAAAAGAAGTAAAATAACAGAACAACTTAAAAGAGGAGGTCCTTACATTAAAAGTGTAGAATTTTTTTTTTTTTTTTGAGACAGAGCCTCAAGCTGTCCCCCTGGGTAGAGTGCCGTGGCATTACAGCTCACAGCAACCTCCAACTCCTGGGCTCAAGCGAGTCTCTTGCCTCCGCCTCCCAAGTAGCTGGGACCACAG
>CAUYTI010101101.1:0-12751 GCA_963575145.1 Galago senegalensis
GGTGAATCTTTCTAAGAGTAGAATGTGAACGTTTTAAAGCAATAACTGAGAAAATGACATGAAGGCTGTGTTGACCAGTTTGATGGAAGTATTTCAGAATGCGTGTGAAAACCCCACACTGTACCCCAGAAGTGCATTAATATACATAGTTAACATTCAATAAAAAAAGAACCATTTTCTCAATCCAGAATGAATCCCTTTAACAGTTATTTTTATTAATAAACAATTTCTTGCCAAAAAAAAAAAAAGAAAAGTCGCACAGTTATAACAAGATACAAAGAGGCTGGGAAACCTTGTCTACTGGTGAACAAAAGAGGAAAAAATGATAAATAGTCTCTATGTTGGTGGAAAAATTATAAAAAATAATTCAAGAGTTACTAAAAAAAATTAGCCAAAGCCCGCCCCCAACTTATCAGTATATTTATTTTGATTAGACTTTGAAATGTTAAGTAGGCAGCCAAAGATAAAAATGGGAGCAGAGATTGCATTACAGTTAGAAGGTTATGATCTGTGGATAGAAAGTCTATTACATTTTACATGGAGGAAATCCACTGTAGTGGCGCAAAGTCTGTAGCTGGGGGCTTAAAGTGACAGCTTGATTTTTTTTCCCACATGTTAGCTAAGATGCAATCCAGTGTTAAATTATCTAACCTTCCTAAGTTTAAATTCCTTCATCAGTGCACTTATAAGAATACTTACATAGTAGTCCTTCGTAAGCATTATTCTACAATACCTTATAGGAATTTTGTTAGAATTAAGAGAGTAATTTGCATATCTCCTGTGGCATTATAAACACCCAATTAAGATTCCATAACAGTAGAGATATTTAAGGCCAACAAGTGGAACATAACCACTTCCCAGAATAATGAATAGGGTTCTTTAAATCTTTTCTTATTTCCTGATTTTCTTTAAATCTAAACCAAAAAAAAAGTTAAAATGAAACTTATAAAGATGAAGCTGGAATAAATAGCATGCATAATCTTGTTGGCCCTAGGGTTGGCCACAGTACCTGACCCAGTCTCCTGCTTTCAATATCTTTGTTAGTTTACAGTTCAGGATTCAAAGGGCAATTTCCTGAGACTTTGGTGCAAAACGGTTTCCAAAGTAACTTGTGTACGAGGAAGAAACCTTCCTACATCATTCACTCAGAACTCCTTTCTATACGAAGATTGACTCACACAGAGTAACACTTTTGCTTTAAGCTAATCTACAAGTTCAGTTGAATCACAGACAAAATTCAAGCTAAAGAATGTTAGAATTTAACTATGAACAATTTTTTGGCATTAGAAATAACTGTTGTAGACTAGACCTTTATCCAAAGACTGATTAGAAAGTAACTCAACTTCAAAAGGACCCACCAGAAGATTTATTTGCCTGGGCATTTAGTAGAGAAGCATTCAGGACTCCGCCATCATTATAAATCAAAATGTCAACACGGGGAGTTGTACTTAGAAATAAATGGGCAGCCAGCGTCGATGCTAGAGCACAGCTGGTGTGTGCTTTACAAATCCACTGACCTTAAGGATTGGCCACTGTTGTTGTATTCCAGCCGGGCTTCTGGGTGTCACTCAACGTTATTACCCCAAAGTAGATTATTATAATTAGCCCTCAATCATTTAAGGTGGAAAATTCAGACAATATGAATTAAGAAATGAGTGTGTGTCTAGAAACTGTGTAGCTTAATACCACACCTCTTGTTGTGTGCCAAATATTTTAAAACAGATCTCCGTAAACTTCCCCAGTTTTGTGTTGTAATGTAAAATTGAGTAACTTTGATCATTTTTTGCCTACCTCAAAACCCAGAATGCATTCATATCGTTAACTGAGTTCGGTCCTAAATTTAACTATGATTTTTAATATGGTTGTTTTTGTTTTATTCATCCATACCAGCAATAATAAGGAGTAGTCAAATTAAGTAAACCAAGTTAAGGAGTTAAAATAATTACAATAAGTAAAGACTCAATGTTTTTCTTCCAGATAGCAAATATTAAATTTACTCTCTTATTATCTATTATATGTTAAACTTACCATGTAACGTGTATCAAATGTTAAATTTAGTAACGTTTATCTACTAAGAAATAACAAAAGGGGAAAAAAGTTCAAGAATGTTGACTACATTGATTTCATCCATCAGAACAGCCAAAATATGGATTTTTAAATCCTATTCTTGTCTCGTAGGGAGTAGTGGAAAATACATTCTGAATTGGAAACTTATTCAGCAAAACCAATGATCAAGTTGGTGCAAAAGTCCCTGCAGTTTTTGCATTGTTAAAATTTGCCATTTGATACTGGAATACATCCATAAATAAATGTGTTTATCTAATGTGTCGTTTTAATACTTTTTTCTTGCTTTTGGGATAATGACTTATTATGTCATGTCTATTTTATTTATTTTTTTGAGACAGAGTCTCACTTTATCACCCTCAGTAGAGTACTATGGCATCATAGCTCACAGCAACTTCAGACTCCTAGGCTCAAGCTCCTGGGCTCAGACTTCTCTTGCCTCAGACTTGCAAGTAGCTGGAAGTGCAGGCACCCAGCACAGGCTCAGCTATTTTTTGAGACTGGGTCTTGCTCTGGCTCTAGCTGGTCTTGACCTGCTGATCTCAGGCAGTCCATCTGCTTTGTCCCCCAGAGTGCTAGGATTATGGGTGTGAGCCACCATGCCTGGCCTTTCATATTTATTTTGGAGTATGGAAATGATTTTAGACAAAAAGCAAATTCAAGCGGTATTTTTATTTAAGTTCAAAATGAGTCATAAGGCATCGGAGACAACTTGCAACATGAACAGCACATTTGGCCCAGGAACTGCCAGAAAACAGTACAGTGGGGGATCAGGAAATTCTACAAGGGAGACGGGAGCCTTGACGGTGAGGAGCACAGTGGCCAGCTGAGAGCAGCCATCCACACTGCTCCTCTGACAAATGCCGGAGAAGTTGCTGAAGAGCTCAGCAAGGACCACTCCATGGTTGCTTAGCACTTGAAGCAAGTTGGGAGGGTGAAAGAGCTCAACAAGTGGGTGCCTCCAGAGCTGATCAAAAATCAGAGCAATCGTTTTCAAGGGTCGTCTTCTCTTATTCTATGCGACAACAAGGAACCATTTCTCAATGGGATTGCAATATGTAACAAAAAGTGGATTTCATAAAACAACCAGCATCGACCAGCTCAGCGGCTGGACCAGCAGGAATCTACAAAGCATTTCCTGAATCCAGACGTCCACGGCAGAAAGGTCGCAGTCACAGTCCTGGGTCTGCTGCCTGTCTGATCCTCTGCAACCCTCTGATTCCCTGTGAAACCACCACATCTGAGAAGACTATTCAGCAAATCAGTGAGATGCACGTGAAACTGCAGCACTGCATCAGCAGTGGTCAGCAGAACGGGCCCAGTTCTTCTCTGTGAAAACCCCTGACCACCCACCACAGAACAAGCGCTTTAGCAGTTGAATAAACTGGGCTGTGAACTGGATGTTGACCTCATCCACCACATTCACCTGACCTCTCGCCAACTGACTACCACGTCTTCAAGCCCGTGCACAACTTTTTCTAGGGAAAAGAAAAATGCTTCCCCACCCAGCAGGATGCAGAACATTCCTTCCAAGAGTTTGTCAAATCCCCAAACACAGCTTTTTACACTACAGGAAGATATAAAATTTATTTCTCATTGGCAACAATATGTTGATTGTATTGGTGCCTATTTTGGATAATAAAGATGTGTTTGAGCCCAGTTATAATAATTTAAAATTCATGTTCCAGAACCACAATTGCTTTTGCACCAACCTATAGAATTGGCAGATGGATATACTACCCTGAATGTTGAGCTAGCTTCCTCTTCTAGTTCAGGGAAAGCTATTTTTAGCCCAAATAAGCATATGTGGTTCACAGTGGTTCATCTGGGAAATACTTGCCGAGTCCATCCTTGACTTTTGTCAGGGCTTTAGGAATATAGAGTGAATAAGCTTTCTTAATGGAGCTTCTAATAATGGCAGAGAAAATAATAAACAAATGTACTTCATTTTAAAGTCATTATAAGCAGCAAGCTTCCACCAGTTTTGATTTTCTTTCAGATGTCCAAGAGAGGGGCCCTTTCTCCATAACCGGTTCTCACCACTGCAATGTGAGAAGCAGCTATGTGTGGCCACCACTCCTTATGGCAGGTGTCCTCAAACTATGGCCCGTGGGCTACATGCAACCTGCCTAGGACATTTATCTGGCCCACCAGGTGTTTTTGCCACCACTGCCTATCCTGCTTAGCAGCTGTCTCGTCCTGGGGCCCCCAGTCCAGTCCTCCAATGGTCTGAGGGACAGTGAACCGGTCCCCTGAAAGTTTGAGGACCCCTGCCTTAAGGTGTACAAGTGGCCCCCTCCTCTCCCTCTTCATCCATGACCCTGGCACAGCCTTGGAAATGGGCACGCTGCAAGTGAAATGAGCTTCAAACCCTGAGTCCCCTGGGAGAGAACAGCCCCCAGGGACCAGGAGGTTCACAATGGGAGACTAAGGAGTGAGAATGACCTTCGCTTAATGTGCTTGTGCCTTTATACATGAGGTGGCCTATTTTCACTGAGTTTGAACTCATGAAGTCAACAATTTAGTTTACGGACTCATCCTAGGAAAAGTGCTGCATCCTTCAGTGCTGAATATGGCAACAGTCACCTTCAGAGTCCTCCCCGTGGGAAGCTGTGCGCCAATGGCAGCATCCTCTCCGCTCCTCAAGGCAATTTTGGAACTCTCTCTGTATGGCCAGCAGAGATGTTGTCCTATCACTCTTGACATCCTGAGTGTCATTAAACTTTTCCTTTAGATATTTTAGTCATGTTTAGTTAAAGAGAAACATCACTGGGGGTGGATCAGGAAGTAAGAAAGATGTTCTTATATGGTTATTTGTTTACTGGCTAAAAACTCCCCCAGAGGTACCCTGGGAGCTTTCTGCCTTTGTTCATGGGTGAGCCCCTTAGGGACCATTTAGGCACACACCTTTCTCATGGCAAGATTGTAAATTGAGATTTTTATTTTGACCCATCTATATTTCCTTGGTCTGCTATGCTTCCCATAGTCAGAGAATTTTAATGACAATCTGACTGATGTTTGCAATTTTTCCATCGGTTCTGCTTCTCACCAGCCAGTCTGGCCTCTCATCCTTAGTGACATGTCCTCTCCTCTTAGAAAAATGTTTAATTTGTTTGCACACTGCTATTTTCTTCATGACATACCCCCATAAACTGGAATAACATGTCCCTGATTTTGCTTCCACTCTGGGCACCTTTACCGAGAAATGTAATGCTTATTTGCTGTGCTAACTCAAGCTCCCAATAGATATTCTTGCCACAGAAACAAATAAACAACAGCAGCAACAACACTGAGCACCACTCAGCAAGACCCTACCACACTTAGACGGGAGCACATCTGTGAGGCATGAATAACCAAGACCATGAAACCTCACCGAGCTATTTGTAGGGTGCTGCCAGAGAAAACGCACGGCGGTGAGTCCGCGGACTTAATTGTCAGAACTCGTATGTTAATTATCACATGCGAGAGTGTAAGGGAGTAAGGCACACCTGTGCACTGGATGAGGAGGAATTTAAGTTGTCAAGTGAGCCCTGCTCATGAAATAGCCCAGGAGTAATGGAAACGGACTTGACTGAGGGCGTGCCCTGCACGGAGGCCCTTCCTCTCCTGTGCTTGCCCCTTTCCTTCCCTCTCTGGCCATCCTTCTCATGGGCATACATTTCACTGTTATTTAACTCACTCACAAGTTCGTGCACTCCCTCCCCTTTTCCTCCAGGTACCTCCTCTGTATTTGCAACAGAACTTCAAGAAAACTACGTCCATATCCTGTTTCTCTCATCCCCTGCATGGATGCCGTCTAAGTTTTTGCCCCAAATCCACTGAAACAAACAACTATATCGAGGTCACCAAAGACCATAGAGCCCTGTAATCATTTCTTGATTCTCTCCCTGTAGGACCTCTATGACCATTTGACAAAATTCTTAACCTTGAAACCCTGACTTAAGATGTGGCGTACTTTCAACATCCCACACTAACCTGGTTTGTGCCGCATTTTTCCTATTTCCTCTCCTGTATCTCCTGCGTCTCTTCTTACCTCCTTGTCTTTGGAATGTTCCGTTACACCAGTGATGAGTCTTTCATCCTCTTCCTCTCCATCCTCACTCCCTGCTTTAGTTCACTCACTCACATACACGGGGATGCCATCCTGACACTGATCACATTCCAGTCAACGTCTCTAACTCAGCTCCTGCCCTCGCAGTCTAGACTGGTACAGCCATCTCTTCCTATATCCAAAATTCAGACTCCAAGTTTCCTAGGGCCGAGCCTCTTGTAGTTTTTCTATCCTTCCTTATATGCATCCACGTTCCGTATACTTTTAACACTCCCAACTCACCATCATCGCTAGAAAAGGTGCCATCATCCCTGAAGAGCGCGATCTGAGCCTCTGGCTTCTGCTTTTGCCCCTTGCAATATCTTCTCAAAAGGCAGCCACAGTGATTCAACTGAAATGTGACTTTTCACTCACATATTTTTAATGTGTTCTTATCTCGCTCAGAGTAAAAAGTAAAATAATGTAATTCTGAATCCTACATGATCAGGCCCCATTACCTCCCTCCCTATATCTTCTTCCCACCATCCCCTTGGGCACCAGGCATCCTGGCCCCCTTGTTGAGCCTCAGAGGTAAGAACACCCTCAGTGTGCCCTTCGCGTGGAGGCCACAGGTATCCACAGGGCGTGAGTACCCACTTTATTTAGGTTTATTCAAAATTTATTTTCTCAGTGACAGTCTCTCAGCCACCTGTCTAAATTGCAACCCTGATGGGTCATACTCCTGCCTTCCTACTGATGTGTTATTCAGTCCTGATCACTGTGTGCCATATAAAATCTTCGTGTACACACACGCACACAGTCTCCTTCATTTGGTTTATTGTTTATAAACTTTGAGAAGGCGCAGTTTATTTTCTGTTTTTTCCACTTCTATTTCCTGGTACCTAAGACCAAATGTCATACCAGGAAGATGCATGATTTAATGTTCATGGAATGATTGGCTGAAGGAATTAGAGATGGCTATAAATTTTGCATGTCAATGTAAATATTAAATTAATATAATCAAAGATAACTCCCTCAACTGTAGTTTTTTTCTGTCTTTTTAAGTTACAATATACTACAGTGCCTTTTCTAAATGTAATAATATGCAGTTTCAGTCTGCTGTGTTGAATTTTGTGTTCAAAATATGAAAATACAGCAAACATTTAAGATGAACTTTTCCATTTTCTGTGAATAATTTTCCAACCTAAGGCAATAATGCTGTTATGCCAGTGCTAAAATAATAGGTCTCAAACCTGGAAGAAATATTTTAAAAGATGAATGGCTAAAAGGCTCCTCTTTCTGAGCTTTACTTCAAACATAGAGTAACATCAGAAGTGGCCTGTCCATGTCTTTTCATAATCGTGTGCCAGGTTGCATCCAAGCACAGACGCGTCACAGCCGTTCTTGGACAGGAGGATTCACTCTCCTCTTCATCCCCAGTGACGCTCCTGCCTTTGTCCTTTACATTGGTACTTGATTTAAAAATCATGAATTAACTTTATGAAATGATCCGGAGCCACAGGTGACCACAGGGCACGTGTGCTCACTTTATTTAGATTGGTTCAAAATCTATTTTCTCAGCGACATACATTCAGGAATCACATATTTTTTTTTATTGAAATGAACACAAAACATTCTGCTATTGGGCATTTCCTAAACACGTATTTGGAGATGAAGGTAGTCTAGTCTTTTTTTTTTTTTTTCAAATATGTGTTCTAGTTATGGCTTAAAATGAAAGCACACTCTTAGAATATTCCACATAAAATCCGTTGGCTCAAAATGTATAAACCAATCCCATCCGTGGAGATGTTTTAAGGACGTCTTCATAGGCTGCTTCCCAGGAGTAGGTACATAGGAATAAATACCTGCCGCTGGAGGAGATTCTATTCTGTTTTTAATCCTTTTGATGTTGAGTTTCTATGAAGTAGAAAAAAAAAAGCTAAATGGATTTCGCTTGAAAATCAAAATGAGTTGTGTCTGAAATTTTGCTGTGTCTGTGACAGTTTAAATCCCCCATGGACATTCTATATTTCTCTGGTTTTATCAAAAAAGAAACATGGCAAAGCAGTTAGAATATTTTCACTCCATCCAACGATGGCAGTGAAATGGAGAGGGGAGGCCCTGCGCCCACGAGAGGCTGCGTTTTATTGCTCGGAGGGCCCTGCACTCGTTTTATGAGGGCCAGGGGGGCAGCCGGAGTGCAGGTGGCTACCAGGAGCCCTCAGTAGCAACCCAGGCAGTTAGTCTGAAAAGGAGGCCAGGTGGTCCCCACGGAATTATAGAAGGAAACCATATAAAAGTTGAAATAATAAAACCTGGGGAATAAATACAGAAGCGTGTGTTTGCAAGGCTGAGCACTGCAAGGAATGCCACCTCAGCAGAAACCCCCAACCAGGCCAGGCAGAGAACTGTCTTCCTACGTTAAATGATTCTTGCAAAAATCTCCCTGATTTCTTCCTTACTTTCAATTCTGCTATATTTTCTAATAAGCAGACAAAAAAATTATCATAAATTTGGGAAACAGACTCAAGTTTAACAAATTTATTGTTACATATTTACAGAGCCTTTGTTTGCAATGGCCCCAGCTGGTAGGTATACTATGCTTAGGATGAAATTGGGAGATAATTGATGGATTTATTTCCAGCTTTATCATTCATCTTAGTTTCAGTGTAGTTTAGACTGTGTAATAATACAACTGTATTAATTGTTTTTCTATCATTTTTTAATGTTCTGGTTTCATTAAAGCACATTATAGAGTATTTTCTTTTAATTTGCTGAGATTTATAGACATGATATTATGTGTCAGTAGACGGAAAACAGCTCACCTGGCTTGACCTAGGCTCAAGGCTCATGCTAATTAATGGAGACTAGGCTGCAGAGCCTTTGGCTAATGACCTTATCGATGAAAGTCAAGGTGGAAAACACAAAAGGTGCATCTGATTCTTTTTTTTCGATATTCTTTTCTCCTTCAACAAGCGTGGTGAGGTTTGGCAGCAGACCAGCTCTATTCACAGCCCCCCAAAAATGTTTATTGAACTTTTGTCAGTGTCAGGCACTATATAAAACACTTTATAAATGAATAATCTAATTACATGTTGAGTTGAAGGAACTATTACAGTCCTTTTTTCACAGACAAACAGACTACATCTTAGAAAAGCTAATTCACTTGTCCAAAATAAGGCATCTAGCACAAGGTGATGTCGGGACTCAAACGCAGACGTTCTGGCTCTGAGGCAGAAAACCGGCACACAGTTGGTCATGATACAGGTGGGTTTCTTTCTAGTTATACAGGTTTTAAAATGCTTTTAAAAGCAAGGTATTTTTTCCTTTAAAGATTACTTATAATTACATAAATTATATATATACATAAAACTGTCTATGTGTATTTACACTTTTATTTATTACCTACCTGGGCCTATTTCTGTCCTTCCGTACACAAGGTTAAGACTACATGAAATCACTGCATGTCTTTCCAGGCCCTGTCATTTGGCTATAAATGTGCATGACCATCCAAAGTACATTCAGAAACATGCATATCCTTCAACTCACTTTCTTGGTTTATCAGTATATTCCTGAGATTTACTTTAGTTATCTAAATTTCATACTTATCTCAAAATTTGTGTATTTCACTATTAGTATAAAATTAGATTGTTTCTACATTTCACTGTAGTAACTGATTTTGTAATGAGCCTACGTGTCACTTTAAGAACAGGTGCAAATTGTTACTCACAGCCACTCAGTACATCCTTCCTGCAGGATCCCATCTGAAAGGCAGACACGAAATGACTGACAGGCACGTGTACTTTTCTGTTTAATGTTTTCCCCTTGGTTGTTCTCCCAAGAGCTCAGAGTCAAGCACCTCTTTGGATTTAATTTTCCCCACACAATCACCATCACTTTGCCTGTCATGTTGCTTGCTTTTTATTTATTTGTTTGTTTGTTGATTGATTTTGAGACAGACTTTCCCTCTGTTACCCTGGGTAGAGTGCCTATTTTTAACGCAGACAGTGTCTCACTCTTGCTCAGGATGGTGTCAAACTCCTGATCTCAAGCAATCCATCCACCTCAGCCTCCCAGAGTGCTAGGATTATAGGAGAGAGCCACCACACCTGGCTGATTGTTTGATTAAAAAAAAAAAAAAGTTCTGCCACTGTAAAGGTTGTGACATGGCATATCATTGGGGAGTGAATTTATATCTTCCTGATTACTATGCAAGTTAAGAACCTTTTCTATTTGTTATTCAGGATTTCTCTTCTATAGATTATTTGAGTTGAGGTGTGAAGAGTGCCAAGAGGAAGTGTAGTGGAAATGTTTGAACATCCGGGTGTTGAATTCAGGAGTGAGGTTGAAATTAGAGCAGTAAATGTGGAAATTATTGGCATAAAATGGCAATTACTGCTAATGAATTGGTTGAGATAGAGGAGAAAAGGTTGAAGGATTGAGGCCTCAGTACTTGGATATTGGGAAATATCAGAAAAAGGAGGGATATCTCCTAGAAAGAGCAAGAACCTTAAAAGATGAAGAAAAATGAGGAGATAAGGAAAGTCTTTAGGAAGGCAGGAAAGGGTTTCAGGATGAGGGCATTGCCCTCTGTATAAGACAGAGCTGAGAGGCTAGGAAAGTGGAGGACAGGCACATGACCTCGGGTTGACATTTCGAATATTATTGATAAGAGCGGCTTGTTAAAATGGTGGACTTGAATGAGTACAGACACATTTTTACATTCATTCATTCATTCATTCATTTTTCAGCTGTATTGAGACATGATTGGCAGGTAAAAACTGCAAATATTTAAGGTATATGACATGATTTGATAAACACACAATAAAGTGATTACTACCACCAAGCTAATTGACACATCTACTTCCTGACATAGTCACATGTATGCATGAACTCTTAAAATCTCCCATCCTAGCAAATGTCAAGTCCATAACACATGCTGTGTGTTAGGGTCCCAGATTTATTCATCTTATAGCTGAAAGTTTCTGGTGTTTGCTCCACACCTCCCTAGCCTCTGGACCCCAACATTCTACTCTCTGCATCTGTGAGTTTGACTCTTAGATTCCTCATATAAGTGAGATCATACAGCATTTGTCCTTGCATGTCAAGGTAGTTCACTTAAAATAACGCCTCCAGGTTATAAGCTCCTCATTCCCGTTATGTATCCATCACTGGACGCTTAGGTCGTTTCCATGTCCTGGCTAGTGTAAAGAACGCTGCATTGATACGAGACTTCAGAAGTACCTTGAAGAAACTGATTTCACGTCCTTTGGATACATACCTAAAAGCGGGATGACTGGATCACACGGACCTTCTATTTTTAATTTGCTAAGTTACATTCCCATCGACAGTGCACAGAGGTTCTTTTTCTTCCTCTTGGTCTTCATGGTAAGAGTCATGTGTGAGATGCCATCTCATTATGGTTTTAATTTGCGTTTTTCTGATGGTTAGTGATGCTGAACATTTTGTTTTATATATTGGTTGGGCGTTTGTCTTCTTTGCGAAAAGGTCTATGCAGGTTCCTTGCCTATTTGTTAATCCGCTTATATGAGATTTTGCTTGTTTGTTTGTTTTGGGTTTTGTTTGTTTGTTTGCTATTGAGCAGATTTTCCACAAATCAGTCACAGTTCATGCACATCTTTCTGCTCAGTAAGCCCTACCCATTTCTCAGGCTGTTGGCAGGCAGGTTGGTCTCAGATATCCTAGCTGCTACCACAACCCTGGTGACAGCCTCCTGGGTCATTTGTCACATGTCTAGGGGACTAGCTTTTCCACCAGGATAAGTGCCAGTTGTAGGCAAAGTTTTCTTCTGTCCTAACACGGAGGGAGCTGAGGTGATACTGCCATGCTATCTCTACCTGCTGGTGACCCAGATTCCTGCCCATCCTGTGGGATTGATATAAATTGCCACTTCTCAAGACATGATATAGGATTCCTTGGTGGTGTCCTGAAGGTCCTGGCAACACGACATGTAAGTATAGTGTCATCAAAGCTCTGCAGGAACAGTCTGGGACAATGAGAAACAAGGGCTGTCGGCCCCAGAGATAAATTCCTCTCCCTTTCTCCTCAATGGGGGATTCTGACACACAATGTTTCCTTTTGGCCTTCTGGAGAACTTCTACACAAACAAACTTCTAGACAAACCAGCAAGCCATCAATTATGTGTTCAGATTGTGCCTTCCGTCATAGCAGGAGCCCTAAACCTCTGCCTCAGGTTCTGTTTTCATTTTATTTTTTCTTTCTTTTTTTTTTTTTATTGAATAGTAACTGTGTACATTAATGCACTTCTGGGGTACAGTGTTGGGTTTTCACACACAATCCAAGACACTTCCATCAAACTGGTTAACATAGCCTTCATGTAATTTTCTTAGTTATTGTGTTAAAACATTCATATTCTACTCATAGAAAGATTCACTTGTACCCTTGTAAAATGAACCACAGAAGTGAACCCTCAAGACCCCCTCCCTCCATCCATTCCCCCTCCCTCCCCCTTCCCCGTATCCTTAGGCTGTTATTAGGTTATAGCTTACATATAAAAGGTATAAATTAGTTTCATAATAGGGGTGTGTACATTGGATACTTTTTCCTTCATTCTTGTGATACTTTGCTCAGAAGAACATTCTCCAGCTCCATCCATGTGAACATGAAGGATGTAAA